>JAUPMG010000017.1:4729864-4744280 GCA_031762675.1 Pachysandra terminalis
TTGGGATACCATTATTGTGATGTAGTTTCTGTATGGTTTTCTTGGGTCTCTTTAGCTTTGTTTCTGTTTTTTTTTTTTTTTTGTAGTTAGTTCTCTTTCTTGGGGAACTGGCTACTTTCTTTTTTCCTGTTTTTTGTACACTCTTCTCTATATATAAATCTCCTTCGTTATCGATCAAAAAAAAAAAATATATATGATGATTGGATAAGAATGTTGGGAAAAAAAAGAAGCAATCTATGCATAAGATGAGCAATGCTAGAATGACGATGCGGAGATGGATATGTGGGATGACTAGGAAAGATAAGGTATGGAATGAAAATATCAAAGAATGTCTAGGTGTTGCCCAAATAGGAGATAAGATAAAGGAAAGCAGGTTAAGATGGTTTGGGCAAGTAAAGCAAAGATCTAGGGTGACAGCTACGAGAAGGTGTAAAGGGATACACATTAAAGGATCTAAGAGGGTGAAAAGAATACTAAAAAGAACCTAGATATAGTCAAGCAGAAAGGATTTGGATACTCATAATCTGACTGAAGATATGGTTTTTGACATATTGCTATAGAGGAATAGAATTCATGTTACCGACCCCAAGTAGTTGGGAATGGGATAGGGCATTTTGTTGTTGTCATAGACTAGCTATAGGCGACCAAAATTATTTCTGTTTGCTGAGATGTCTTCCCTTTAAAGACTCAGTTAATGACTTGAGGTTTCTGATGCCTCTTCTCTTAAGCAAAGGTACTTGTATTATGTTCCACTTGAAGTTGTTTGCACTATCGGATTAAAGTCAAAAGGACAAATTGCAATGGCAGCAAGGGGATCTCATGGTCAAGAAGCCCATGGAGGGATTCTATACATGAAGAAAAGTGTCCAAGAGCTCCAGAGAAGGCTAGACAAGTTCACGCAGTAAGTGATATGCCAACAAAATTTTGATTGTGATTATGGAAATAATTGGAATACTCTTGATAAACTAATATGAAACCATCCCCGTGCCATGCTCCATGTAAAGATAAATGAAGTGCACTAGAGAACAGAATCACCAACGCAGGTATAAAAATTACACAATAAGTACATGCACATATTATCTATGTAATGATATTGATAAATAACCAACTTCCATCTAAATAAAATTTCTTTCTATATTCTCATCTTCCTCACGAATTGAGGCCCACTCCAATAAGAATCCACTTACATCACAATTTCTCTAGGCAATGAATAAAAAGGGTAAGTTGATCCAACTAATGCTGAAGAGTGAAGAGGAAAAATTTAAATAAATAAAAAAGCTCCAAAAATCTATGAAGTCAGATAGAAAGATTCACGTGCTAGCATTTCGATTTGCACGTTGCACATGCAATCTCCATACCTTTTCAAAGCTTGTCACATATTAAAATAGACCAAAAACAACCTTCTATTCTAAGTGAAACTGCCATTTCCAATATCACCACCATCACTTTGTATAAGATTGTACGTGCATCAAGGATACGTTAAAAGAGCTTACCTAGAAAAAACATTAGTTTCCGATATGCATTTTGTGCTGCCCTAAAATCTTATACGACAATGTAGCACATGCTAACAAGAAAGAGGCTATTTTTATGGAAACTCGCAAACAAGAAAGAGGCAACCTTCAACTCCTATTCTGGATATTTTAACGAAGAACAAAACACTAAACCTCTTTACATAACTCAAAAGTATCATGAATTGTGAGATAATTGAGGGGCACCAAAAGTGAAACCATTTTTCTTTCATTAGCCATTCTCCGCATAGTGTAGCTTATACAATCCCAATATCCTAATTATGCACTCCCACTTGCCTAAATCCAAATGTCCTAACCTTCCTAGATCCCATCCAACCAAATGTTTTTTTGATGCTATGCTTTGTGCCTTGCATACTTGGTTCATATAGCCATGGTTTTGAATTTTGATTTCAAAGGAACTCTCGCACCACTGTAATAGGGAAATTTTGAGGAACATTTTGAGAGAAACCTTACTTCATGATATTTCCCATAAAAATGACCAAAAAAAAATCAAGTTAAAGAGAAATATCAACATAAGGGAAATTTCGGTGCCCTTTAAAAAGGAAAATTCTGGTGGAAATGTAGTTAGGTCTACAGCCTCTGCTGTGAACATCTTCACCATAAAGAGAAATATCAACACAAGGGAAATTTCAGTTCCCTATTTAAGTATCTAAATTGGCCAACAATCTCGCTGACCTTGTAGCCAACATCTTCACCATGAGGAGATGCTGAACAAGGAGTAGCTCCTTTGTCTAGTGGTTGGGCACGCGCGCGCGCACACACACACACATATATATATATAGAGAGAGAGAGAGAACGCCACTTGTGAGGATGATGCTTCATATCTAACAACCATGATGTTATTAAGCCCTCCATTTAATAAGAACTTTACTAATTGTTGTTATTTCGTATTTATACTACTAAGGGAAATTTTAGTGCCCTTTAAAAAGATAAATTCCGGTGGAAATCTAGTTAGGTCTACAGCCTCTGCTATGAACATCCCGTTCCCTATTTAAGTGTGTAAATTGGCCAACAATTTTGCTGAGCTTGTAGCCAACATCTTCACCATGAGGAGATGCTGAACAAGGAGTAACTCCTTTGTCTAGTGCTTGGGGTGTATTTTCTTTCTTTCCTTTTGCCGCTTTTATATATCTAGTGAACCTTTACTTTCTGATTGGAGTAAAATCATTAGCTAAATGAGAATGGGCACACACACACATATATATATATATATAGAGAGAGAGAGAGAGCACACCATGCTTGTAAGGATGATGCTTCATATCCAATAACCATGATGTTATTAAGCCCCATTCAATAAGAACTCTACTAATTGTTGTTATTTCATATTTATACTACTGTCTCCTACAATAGATACATCCAAACTAGTTTTACTGTTTCAAGCTTCAAAAATACAAACGCATGCAAATGGATAGTAAGAAACAATTCATGCAAATGGATATCATTATTTCCAACAAAAAGGATGCTAAGCTTTTGCAAAAGGCCAAATGCAAGATCCAATACTAACACAACCACGAGTTATTTATTTGAAATAGAAAGGAAAACGACATCTCCAGTTCGAAACAAAAAAAAAAAAAACATAAGCAAAAAAGTTTGCAAGTATAAGACTCAACATGCTTCCACAGAAACTTCAAAAAAAAAATAATAAGAATACAAAGGAAAAAGGAAATGTTCAAAAAGATTCCAAAGTAACCAAACTAAAAAATTACCTCGGAAATAATCCCTAAGCTGTAGATACCTTTATCCAAATAAGTAGCCACACCTATTCTATATATGCTCTTTGTAAATGAGACAAATATGACAATCAAGCAGCAAATGAAAGGAGAATTTCAAGAAAACCCACATGTCAGCAGAAATGATAGGAAAATAATTATTTCCGGAGGAACTCACATTCTTGTCAAGTTCATTTTTTCTTTTTGCAGTCTTCTTCTCACATAGTGCAATCTCTTTTAGATATCCTGCTTGTTCTTTCTTTTTCTCACTCACTTCAATTTCATAAGCTTCTTGCTCCTTCATGACAACTTCACAGCTTCTCTTTTCAGCTTCAAGTTCCTCATTCATCTTCTTAATATCCTTTTCAATGTTTAATAATTGCCATAGAAAATGTTCTTTCTTCAAAGATTTCTGCATGCAAAATAGGATTACAAATTTCATAATTAAGAAGAGAAGCTTTAACAGGTTCTACAAGAAGCGATTTGAGAAGAGCACGTCTACCAATTTAATTTAATGTGATGGAAATCATGGAATACAAACATAAGCTAAACATTCTGAGCTTAAACTACCATTACAAGATTCAAAACTTTTCTTTTTGATCCCTAAACAGTACAAATATATAGGTAACAAAGTTATTAAGAAATTCACAACAATGTAAAAGCATACAGAATTAAGCCAATAGAAGGAAAAACAAAAATAAATAAGGATTTCTAAAAATTTCACATGTAAAATCAACACATCATTCACCACACCACATGGAATAGACTTCACTCACAATCCACCCTTTTGAAATGCAGATATAAGAATAGATACTTGATTAAGAATAATTGATAAAGGGAAATCAGAATCCTAGAAGATTTTTTTTATATGCAAGTGGAATCCTAGAAGAAACTTTTAAACCAAAACCACAATAAAACACATATGAGCCCTCCGAAGAATTCTGCCTCTTAGATAAGTAGAGTATAAATGGTAAACGAGAAAACATATTTGTATTTGCAGCATATAAAGCTTGAAATATACTTCACAAAATAACAAAAGATGCTCACAGTTACACTCACTATTTGATTCACTTTTGAAACAACATGACTACAAACAGTCGACAGATTATCTGTATCAAAACCAAATAAAAGAAATACCAACAGTTGCCTGCCTAACACATAAAATAATGGACCTTACAGTACTATGGATGTCAATAAAGATAAATGAAATTGAACAGAGCATCCTTATGAGAAGTTCTTGGCAGAAGAAAGAGCATGATACAAGAATAGGTAACAGCAACAACTATATTCATAAGTGCATGGAAAACTGACAAGCTATCTGCAGCATCCCTGGAAGGCCTAAACATCATTATTGCCTAAAAAGAAGGAAAGAAAAGAAGACAAAGGCAACAAACTTATGGCCTGCAAAAAGAGCAAAAGAAGCACACCAGTTGATCTTGTAACCGAAGATGCTTCTCAGCCTCTTCCTTCTGTTCTTTTTTCTGCTTTCTCTCCATGACTATCGTCCTTTTTTTCTGATAAACAAGTGCTGACTTCTCTTCAGCCCTGGCCTTTTGTTCTTCCAAATCCTCATAGTCTTTTTTAAGGTCATCTGACCCAGAAATTTGCTCAAGAAGTGCAGTTAGTTCCTTCGGATTTTTGGAGGCAATTGACTCGACATCACCCTACAGCATGAAGTTAACAAGTTATAAACTCCAAATTCAAAAGAAATCTAACTGAATATATCATCTGTGCAAAATGAGGATACCAGTCACCTACTGCAATCCAACAAACATGAATTACTCCGGTAAGAGAACAAGGATGTTTGAAAAACAGAAGTATTAAGCAAGCAAAAAAGGCATAATTTAAATCAAGCTCCTAATATTCATACTAATGTGAATCAAATGCAATAATAATTGCATAAAACGCATTTCAGATGCGATTTTAAGTCACGAAAATCACTCGCACAAACAATGCCACAATAACAATAAGCATGTAAAAGGGAATGATCAGTGGATCAAATTAGTTGACATGGAGATGAAGCTATTGTTGAGAAATCCAACAGAAAACAGGTATTCCCAAAGAGGAAGCTTCTTATGGTAGCTATGAATATAGTGTGACAAGTGACAACCATGAAAACGATGGTTGTTATTTCATAGCTTTGGATTTTAAAATAATATATAAATAAGGGAATTCGAAATAAGTGAATCAGGACATATATGGACAATTAAGATAACAACAAGATTCACAGAAGAAAGGAAAAGAGGAAAATAAGTAAAACTATGATATGCAGGACATTTGTCCCCAACAGGAGTCAGTATGCCGGACACTTGTAAACGTGACACCAATGCCAACCTGTGTCCGACACCAGGTAGAACAAATACAAACATCTATACCATTATTTGGTTTGAAAATGTACATAAAAGTGTATAATTATGCAGTTCCAGAGTGTGACCGCTACCAAAATATCATGTTATTAATTCACACACACACACGCGCGCACACATAGAATACATATCCGAATGTCTAGGAGAGATAAAGTAAGGAATGAATATAACCAAGAGTGTAGGAGCAGGCCAAAGAGGAGATGGAGGAATGTAAGTTAAGATGATTAATTGGCCAAGTTAAACGAAGACCTAGGGAAGCACCTATTAGAAGGTTCAAGGGGTGCATACTAAAGGATCGAAAAGGGTGGAAGGAAGACTGAAAAGAACATGGTTCCCCTGTACGTGCCTGCAAAGCAAGAAAGTAAAGTCTCAATACCTAAGATAGACTCATGACTGAACTATATCATCCTTGAACAGGGGATTGATGATGAAGTCTCACCACCACTACCAGAAGGGAAACCCCAACTCAATAATTCACAAATGTTTTTCCTTCTTTTTTATCCATAAAGGTATAGTACATTGGTACTAGTAGAATTAAGGTATTACAAATTAAAAGTATTGAAAGCAGATCCGTAACCAACACAAACCGCATACCCCAACAACTATAAAAGAACGATACAATCCCAAGTACAGAATTTCCTACTAAGCTACTAATCCAAAGAGAGAGAGAGAGAAAGAGACAGTCCACTACGAAATCTGAGAAAGAAACTTCCCTGAATTCTGATAGACCACCACCCATTGGAATATCAAAATTAGTGCTGTACAAATAGCCGCTACAATGTTAAGTTCCCCTCCTTCAAAGATGCGGTTTCTTTCTTTCCAAAATGTCCAACAAGTAACCAAGGGAGACATAGACTCCACAATAAAGCTGTTCTGCTCCAACCTCTTTACCACCCTCAATTGTTCAAAGCTTCTAATAGGTGCTTGGGACATAGACCAGCATAAATTGAACCTTCTCAAAAAGAACAGTTGTTTTGCAAGTCCAAAATGAATCAGTAGATGTGCCACCAATTCCCCATCTTCCTTGCACATGGAGTAACGATTAAGAGTCACCCAATTCCTACCGAACAGGAGATCAACGATGAGAATCTTGTCTAACATTATTGTCAACAAAAAAGAATGCTATTTTAGAGAGAGTAGGGACTTTCCAGATCAGATTCATCGGGCCTTGCCAATCGCTAGCAGGAGTCAAAGAGGTTAAAATGAACTAACTGTAAACCTGCCACTACTTTCCCAATCCCCTTTTCTTAAATCCGGGCCAACTCCTATACTAGTCAACTAAAGAGGAGTAAAGATAGACATCATTGCCTCCAAGTCCCAATCAAAGAGATTACTTCTAAAGCCATAGTTCAAGGTTAACTCCCTACAGACCTTTACCAAGAGATCTCTAACCCAAGCTTCCTTCATCGAAGAGACGAAAAACAGGTCTTGGGAACAACGACGAAGAGGCATCTCTCCATACCACAAGTCAACCCAAAATCCTATCCTATCGCCAACCCCTACCTAGAATCTCAGACCCGCCGGAACTTGAAAAATACACTAGAAATAATTCTGTCCCTTTCACTAGTTGGTATTTTTTAAGCCTCCCCCAAACCACAGCATAGAAAGTAGGATGTAACTTTGCAATTTCTTAATTCTACTATCAACAGATGATAATATCTTTAACACCGACATAAAGTACATGAGGAGGTTCAAGAGAGAGCTTCTAATATGTGTGACTTTCCCACCTTCTGATAAGTACCTGGCTTTCCATCTAGCAAACTTCTTTTCTGGTCTTTCAATCTATCCCACATTGAAGAGGCAATATAAGGATCACCTAGAGGAATCCCCAAATATATAGTTGATAGTATTCCTAATTTACAACTCACAATCACACGAAGGTCATTTTTATGTCTACATCTACAATTCCAAACAACTCATTTTTTAGATAAGTTGACCTTTAACCTTGAGATCGCCTCAAAGCACAAGAGAGTAAGTACCACATAAAACCTTTAGATAAAACTGTGAGGGCTAGGTGACATCTACAAACTGAAGGTGAGAAACATAGGGTGCTCCATCACCAATTGAAAAGTCTTCTAAGAGTTCACTACTCGCTGCCTTCAGTATAAGTTTTCCTAAAGCTTCCGCCACAATGATAAATTGGAAGGAAGAGTGGGGGTCTCCCTATCTAATGCCTCTTGAGGAGCAAGAAACTAGAAGAAGCTCCATTCACAAGCACAAATAGGAAAACAATTGAAATATAAGTTCCAATTCACTTCCAAAGACCATCTCCCCAATAGATACAGCAAAAAATCCTAACACACATGAACGTAAGCCTTCTCCATATCTAGCTTACAAACAAGACCAAACTTTCCACTCTTGACCAAGAAAACAATACATTCATTCGCCACTAATATCACTGTCGTCACTACTTAAAAAGGTTAGGAAAAAAAAACTCTTTACACCCATGATGGTATCTATGACACTCAGTATCCTCATCCCCGCAACAAAAAAATAAATAAATAAAAATTTTAAAAAAAAATCCAGTTGGCTCTCCCTAGATACTACATAAAAAGGTTAGGAAAAAGAAAATCTTTACACCAACCTGCCTCTCTTCCCAAGAAAAAATATCTCCATTGATCAAGGAAGGAAATAACACTCCTCGACACAATCCATTGTACCCTTATCAGTATGAGAAAAAAAAAATCCCGTGCCTCCATGGCCACATCACAGTTAAGAAAGAGATGTATCAACATTCACACCGTCTCATACACATTAACAGAACAGACTTGGGGTAAGAATACTAGAATTTTCCTCTCTCCTTTGCAACCTGTCAACAATGTTAATCTTATAGAGAAGCAGGCTCAACACGAATTCTGTAAAAAGCAAAGTCGGGCGAGACCACAATAACTAAGGATAGCACCAAAGAAATATTTTGGTAAGGTAAGCTAGCAAGAGAAAAAAAAAAAAAAAAACAGAGTGAAAGCCTAATCTAAATCCTCTGTCCAATATAAAGAGGTGAGGGTTTGTATTCTTTGCCTCTTTAACCATGAAACAAGAGTGAAAACCTCCACCTTGTTGGTGTACCTTCTCTAATCTGCCCAGATAATGAGTAAATGATGACCCCAAAATGGTTTCTAAACACCATGCTAATCCTCAAATGGTCCAATTACAGATAGGGTTCCGTCAAAATCCAGCTTCAGCCATACAATCGTGCACGATCCAGAATTCATAACAACTCTCAACCACCGATTAAGAGTTACTAAAACCAGAGATTAAAGGGAACGCCCAGCACTAATCAGCAAATGGACTACTGCAATGTTAGAGAGAGTAGCCATCATCATTGTGCTACCTATAGCTAAAGAGAGGAAGATAAAGATGCTAAAAAAACGCCAACTTAGCACCAACACATTGTCTGTATCCCGAGAAAGTTTGTCGGTGTAAGTACGGCATCACAAAGAGGGTTGTGATTTCCACCAATTTGGAATGTAACTGATCCGTGATCCCGATATTTCAGGAAGTTATTTCTCGCAATCTTTTATGGTATCATAAAGAAATTTTGGGCAATCTCAAATGTTTTCCTCCATAACCAAAGCCTGGAAAACTCGGAAATCCCAGACAAATATTTTCTTTTTCCATGATTTCCTTCATAAGAGGAAGAAAAACAAAATAATAAATAAAATAATAGATGGCAAAGAGGAAAAATGTATTTATGTACACATTATACCTGGTTGTTTTCTTTCTACACATGCAAATGCAATCATGGAAAGCTTACAAAGAACGATGAATCTAGGAAAGTAAATGACATATAATCTGTGATTTAAATTAGGATGTAAAATATTCGTAATTAATAAAATTAACAATGAAAGCTACAAGAAACAAAACAACATAAAAAAATAAAATCAAAAAATAAATAAATAAATAAATAATCAGCAATGACAAAATCAAAGTTGGGTCTCTAAACTCACCTGGAAAACAAGGAAATTCCGGGCCTTGACAAGGATACCGATGGATTTCAATTTATTGTTATATTCATCCCAAGTGACGACCTTCCCGTCAAGCCTATACTCACTTCCCCCGGAGCCGGTGATCGTCCGCGTGAACTGAAGCTCTGTTCCATTTCCCATTTGATAAACGAGACGAACAAACGCCTTTCTTCCCTTCTGTTCCTTCTCCTTGTCATCAAACGCATAAATCAAGTCCTTCAACTGCGCACCTCGCAACTGAACCGATCTCACACCAAGGACGAAGCTTATGGCGTCCATGAGATTGGATTTTCCAGCGCCATTCGGACCAATAATTGCAGTAAAATCGTAGAATGGACCAATAACCTGTGCTCCTTTGTATGACTTGAAGTTCTCAAGCTCCAACCGGAGAATTCTCCCGTTAGAAATTAGAGACGGCATCCTCATAAAACCCTAGCTCAAAGCTAGGGCACCGGTAGATCTTCAGTTGCTGGAATTCTAACAAGATGTTCGTACTAGGGTCTTCAGGCACCCTGAAGCTAGGGTTTCATGAAGTTTTATAATGCAAAGATTAGCTTAGAGAGCTTCCTGAATATTTTCACAGTAGGTAGTTCTGAGAAAAACGAAGAGAAGTGAAGTCGAAGGGTGTTTCGTTAAGATTATCCTGTTTGGATAAAATATTTAAGAAGTTAAATGATAATGTATTCATTTGATTTATTCTAACAAAAGGCGGTTAGAATAAGTGTTCTATTGTTTTCATTTTTAAATAAAATATTAACGTCCATTTTTATATGCATATTACCTGGTAGTTTAAAGGCAACTTGTATTAAACTTATATGAATAAATTTATGTGATTTAAGATATTCGTGTAAATCTCTTGGATTTATAATTTTATGGTCTCATATTGTGAATCCAAACTTAATGTTTGTTCCATGGTCTTAATGGCCATATTTGGTTTAATATCATACCATTTTGACCTATAAATGGTTTTGAGTTGAACTTTTTGATTAGTCTATTTGTTCAATTAATTTTGAATATTCTCATATTCAACTAATTTATAATTCTTAATTAATTATATGGGTTCACTCATTTATGTTTAAAGTGTCTAAGCATTATAGATAATTGTATATTGCTAACATACTTCATGACATTTAAATAATAAATTCACAGAAGTCAGCTAATTGATATCATAGAATGTATACATGATATCTTATGACTCTTTAAGATATCAAGGTCATATGTTCACACCATAGCCCTTATATAGACCGAGACTGACCTAAGCGCCCTCCTGGCATAGCGGTCAAAGGAGGTCCTCTAGCTTTATGTGAATTTATACCAACTGTATCTTAACACAACCAATCATAAGATATAACATATCACATTCGTAGATGTCAACTAACTAACTTACTATGAGCTTATAACTCAAAAGCTCATATAGCTAATACAAGTATACGTGGCATTGTATTACTTCCAGTTTTCTATTTATAAACTGCCACAACTTGTGGTGCTTATAAATAAGGGAAGTCGGCGGTTTCCAACCTATATACAACTTGTATGGCTGTAAAAGCCATCAAGTATCTAGCAGTATATCTTATCTATACTACTTAGATTGCATAAACTAAATAATTAAAAAGAGAACTTGGTCATTTACATGATGCTAAGTAGTATAGCTAAGGTATTATTCATTTGATTTATTCTAACAAAAGGCGGTTAGAATAAGTGTTCTACTTTTTTCATTTTTAAATAAAATATTAACGTCTAGTATTATATACATATTAACTGCTAATACATAACTGCTATCAGTTTTTTTTCCTTTTTAATTAACATTTTGGCATTGCGTTTTAAGGCTGTGTTTAGTTAGTTGAAAAGGGAAAAAAAAAAGAAAAGAAAAGAAAGTAAAAGAATATTTTTCTTTTCCTTTCCATTGTCCATTGTTCACGACCTTTTATTTAAAAAAAAAGGCACTGTGTTTTAAGGCTGTGTTTAGTTAGTTGAAAAGGGCAAAAATAAATAAAAAAAAAAGAAAGCAAAAGAATATTTTCTTTTCCTTTCCATTGTTCATTGTTCACGACCTTTTATTTAAAAAAAAAAAGTTCAAGGGACCTTTTAGTAAAAATAGGATAATTTTAAAAATTTGCTTTTCAATAATCTCATACTTTCCAATTAATCATAAGTACGTAGATTTCATCCAAAAAGTTAATTTTCTTTTCTTTTCTTACAATTTCTAGCCAATTTGAATACCCAAAAAAAATATATATATATATATATATATATATATATATATTTATTGAATTTCAAAAAACTTTTATATTAATTTTAACAAAAAGTTGTAAATTTTGAAAAAATATTTTAATAAAATTATCAAAAATTGAAAAAAATAAATCGAAAAATCCTATGCAAAGTTATTTTCCATCACATTCCCAAGATTTAACTAAGTTTTAATCTCTATAAATCTCTCTTTTTGGGTAGTTCCGCGCTGGTGGTCACTCGACCACTCCACATAAGGGAGACGCGAGAATCGAACCCCATGCCCTCATTTGAGGGGATGTCCTACCAATGTCCTAGAAAGACAGGAGGACCTCTCTCTCTTCGTCTCAGAACGTAGAACAACCTCAGTTCTCTCATTGGATATTTGAAACATTAAAAAGCATATACTGGGGAGAGATCTAAAATAGGAATCGCTTTTGAGAGAAAAATTTGATTCCACAACGAGAAAAATGGATTTTGTATCGATCTGTGTGTCGTACAGGAATCCCTCTACCTTGAACTGTTTCCAACGTTGGCCAGTACTGTCGTTTTCCTGTAGTTTCTGATTTTTTTGCTCCATCTCATTCCAATAAACAAGAGAAGAAAATTATTTTTCTATAAAATAATTTACAGAATTTTATTCCTTCATTTTTCAAGTTTTCCAGTGATTCATTTCAAAGGGAATAGAAGAAGCAATTCCTTTATAATTGATTTTTATGAAGCACTTCATAAAAATCACTTCAAATGAAAAATAACTTTTAATAAATACTTTGAAGGACATATTTGACATTATTTCTTAGAAGGAGAAGCAATTCCTTTAAAACTAGTTCTTAAAGCTCTTCATAAAAACTGCTTCAGATGAATAAAAGATGTCTGATAAGCACCTATTGAAAAAACACTTCCAGATTAGATTTACAAGACACTTTTGGATGAAGCAATTCTTGTGGAAACGCCTTTCACTCGAGTTTACCAAACGCTTTTCCATTTATTTGAATTGGGCTCAAGAATCGTTTCTAGGACCCGAAGAAGCAATGCAAAACACGTCCCAAGTATAAAATAAGTAGGGGAAAAATGGATAACGAAAATTACTTTTTAGGTATTGTGCTTAATCATTAACCAAAAAAAAACTTTAATGTTACCAATAAAAGTCTAACTATAGAAGTGAGTAATAATAATAATAATAATAACAATAATAAACAAAATCATATTTTCTTGGGTTGGACCCCATGTGATACCCGAGCAGCAATTTCCAATAATCTTAGGGATGATATCATTTAACAAAAAAAAAAATAATAAATGAACTGCTGAGACTACACTTTCCATTTTGGATGCCCTGAAATATATTATAATGTTGCTTAACCATTAGGCTAGCATCCAAAAGTCTAGACTAATGATCAAAGAATTTCCTACCTGATTTTCTTGATTTATCATACAACCATGAGCAATATGACTATTATCAGATAGCCTGGTCATGTAAAGAAACTCAGAAAAGCCAATGGTGGATATATCAGCTCCCCTTTCAAGGAAGGGAAATTATAATACAAGAAACACTGTAAATACTGGGTTTTACCTGTGGTATTAGTAAGCAAAAGTTGCACGGTTCATCACGAAGAAAAAGATATACATACACAGCATAAACTTATGTACATCCATCTATATTTCTATCCTTACCATTTTCACTATTCTCTCCCTTCGGCGATTTTAACTTTTCAGTCTCATTTACAGCTTCAATCAGGGCAGGAGAGGATGAACCTCCATATCCAGTAACAGAGCTTTCAGGTGGTTGTTGCCCTTCAGGCCTTGCTGCAAACTCCATCTCCTCGTACTTCGAAATAACCTGCTGGAGTTCATCGTGAAGATGTAGAGCTTCAAAGAGCATCCCCTCATCACCTGTGGTGCTTTCTATGATCCTCTTTATAATAGGCTGTGATTGCTTGCACTTATCAAGCATGCTTAATGTCAAATCATCCTGCAACCACATTAACATATTTCTGGTCACCTGTTATTTTTGTCATTTCTCTTCTTTTCTCTTTTATCCCTTTTGGTTTTTTTACTCTGCTAAATAAAATAGTGTAAATCAAGTAATATAAAGGGATTCAGAGTTACAAGTGGAGCGGTATCTAAAATATCTCAACAGGTAAACAACATGACACCACAATATACAGCTTGGATATACAAAAATAGAAAATATTGAGTATCTATATATATATATATATATATATATATATATATATATATATAGAGAGAGAGAGAGAGAGAGAGAGAGAGAGAGAGAGAGAGAGAGAGAGAGGATCAAACAAAATATGAAAACAAGTATCCCTGAGACTTGCCAGAAGAGAGGTGTAGATCGGAGTTTAAAAGAGATCATTTGTTTGCATCTCTTTCTTTGCATTTCAAATACTTAAAAAAACAACTTTTATCTGGCATATTTCATCTTCATAAGAGATTGTAAGTAGGGATGGCAACGTGGCGGGTTTTGACAAACCCTAACCCACCCCTAAATGAGCCCCCTAATACCAAACCTGCTCCCAACCTTATCAGGACGGCAGTGGGATGAGGCGGGTTCAACCCGGTTACATGATTTTTTAAAAATAAATACTTTTTTTAAGTTAAATTTTTCA
>JAUPMG010000017.1:4764746-4778620 GCA_031762675.1 Pachysandra terminalis
CATTCTGTTATTATAGTTGCTGTTATGTGCTCTAGATTCCAATCATATGTTATGATCTTTGTATATACTTACTGTTTTCGATAATTAATGAAATGTTGGTTAATTATCAAAAAAAAAAAAAATGGCATTGAAGGCATGAATAGGCCTTTTCAATCTCAATGGATATATCATAGCCAACTCCACAAATGTGAATGGCCATGGAAATCTGATTGGGTCATCTAGTCACCTTAATCCAAGTTTTAGCCAACACCTCTCCATTACTAGTGATTGGAGAGGTTTCAGCTAAACCTCTGTGCAATGCACCAATTGATTGAAAAGTGGTAGGTGAACATAGGTGAGGAGGCAGGAATGGGAGCTAGCCATAAACAACAGAAGATCCTTTTCTATAATCTAATAATAGGGATACAAGGTATGGGACTCGTAAATGTAGATATTTGCAAGCGACAACTACCCCATGGCGTTGTAGTCTGGTTGGCGGCCCCCGGAGGCTGGGAGGGTGAAGCTCAACTTTGTTGGGGTTTCTATGGATTCCTCCAAGAACTTTGGGGTTGGTGGCGTGTTCAGACTTCAGAGATAGTGAGGGGACCTATTTGTTTGCTTTCTCTAGCCCAGGCGGTAGTAGTGAGTTTGTGAGGACTGCTTTAATGGCCTTAGTGGCTGGTTTGAGGATTGCTAGGAAGCAGGGTTTTCAAGACTTGATTGTGGAGAGTTTGTCGGCTTCTATTATCTACTGGATGGGGAGGCCTGAGATTTGTGCCAGGAGATATATTCATCTTGTTCATCTAGCTTGGTCTTTGAGCAGGGATCAAAACATCTCGTTCCATCTCATGTCTCGGGGGGGCAATTCGACGGCGGAGAACTTGGAGATGATGGAGGACTGACCTGTTGGTTAGTGTATGGATGGTGTATATATGTTGGGTGTTGACTGTATTGGATGGGATGATCCTATGTACTTTTGCTTTCTTTTTCCCCGGACTTGAGACTAGTTTCTCTAGCTTGGGTGTTTGTTTTTCTATCCCTTTCCCTTGATCTTTTATATAATTCATCAATTATCAAAAAAATATATATATATATTTGCAAGGATATAAAAAGAAAATTGGATCCCTGTAGCTGCAGTTTATCTTAGGAGTCACCCTTTTGCCAATAGCAGCCAATGTAGGCTCATCCACTCCTGAGCTCCATTCTTATCGCCTCTAGTGCTCTGATTTGATCCCCCAAGAGAGATCCACAGGGACAGAACCTGCTTGAAGGTTCTCCATCCAAAGCCCTTTGCTCCTTTTCGTAAGTGTAAAGATATAGTCCTTGCATTGACAAAAAGAATGATAACCTTATAAACTTTCCTCACTCCTTGGCCTTCAAAACAATGATTATGGACCCGCCATATCAAATTTGTAAAGAATTTTTCCCCTGATATCAAAGATGCCATTGCTCCAAGGAGTTGTTCCAACTAAGAGATTCAATGAAATCACAACAGTACTTGTTGGGAAAGGGTGTTCCAAGTTGCCTTGTCCGTAAAGAATCACACCCACACATAAAAAATAAAAAATAATATAAAAATACAACTAAAGATTAGTATCTCACTGCTAGCAAAAAGTCATGCTAAAATAAGCATAATGAATTTCAAAGAAGAATTGCATATTCACTCCCTCTCATCTAATAAAATCAACAAGTGCTGAATTTTCTTTCAAAACCTAGTTAGTTTGAATAAGGAGCAGTGCCACTAAAGATAATTGAGATCACCAAGATGAAGAAAACAAAACCCATCATAATGACAGCAAAGTTTCATGTCTGTAAATAAGCAAACTAACCTCCAATTTAGCTTTGAAAAGGTCCAATGCAGGTCCTTCCATTTCACCAATATCTAAAAGTTCAGAAGCTTGTATATTTGTTTCTCCCACTTTGTGTAGGCAGTACCGGATACTTGGTTCTAGCTCCCCAACGCGCTCACAACAAAGAACCTGATTCTCTAAATCTCCATATTTCCCAAGTTCCTCATAAACAGCCCTATCAGATTAATATCAGCTGCCAACTATATACTAAATAAGAACTCAAATAATTTAAACTAATGTGGATGCAAACTCGTAATAAATGAAAGTTGAATTCACCAGAATAAAAGTAAAAACATGAGCCAAAAGGGAAAAATAATTAAATAACATCAATGAAAATAACTGGAATGATAAACTTCCCACAAACGAAGTTACTGATCATGGAGAGAAGCACTAATATTATCATTAAGCACATCTTAGTCTGCAATAGGTTTTTTGGTTTCTAATCCTAAGGATTAAGAAAATCAAAGGAATTCCATTCACTACATGTCAAAGGGATTGGAAGCAGTATTAGTTTCCTATATACTTCAACCATCTTCAGAAAGATGCTGTCTATTCCATCCCAAAGCTACAAAAGCTAAATGTGATGGGCACCCCAAGAAAACCTGAGACATCTAATTTTGGAGAGACCAGAAGAGGCCACGAGACAATATTAGTTTTGTCTTATCTGCTAAACCTTTTAGTGTGCCAGACGAAGTCTTTCACTCCCACTCCTGATCCAGAACTATTGAAGGAAAGTGATTCATAGACACAAGAGAGATTGATTTGATTGGACATATTAAACCGGGATGGATCAATCAAGACCAGTTGCGGCAGTTGACAAATGAACGTTAGATAAAAAAGAAATCACAAATTGGCTGTTAGAGAAATTGGGAAACCCTCCACATGGTAAGAGGATTATATTCTTTATTAAAAAGCAGCAGATACCAAGTGGGTTGCCTTCCATTGTTTGGGTCTACACAGAAGATGTTGGGACTCAATAATGTCATTATAGAGGGAATTCATCAAATATCATTAGATGGAGAGAGAAGGGATTAGGAGGTATGTGGACATCAGCTCATTGTCTCTAAGGAAATAGATGATCTTCCAAGGTCCTGCCTGAGTAGAGATTTATTAAACTTGTAACCCTTTGCTTTTGAATCTCTGCTGAGTTAAGGCTTGTAATTTACTTTTTCAATTTAAAAACTAATAAATAAAAATTACTGATCAAGACAGACATTTTCTTATTCGTCACTATAACCAACAAACAATCGTAGAATATTATAAAGATTGGGATGCACCTGGCACTTTTGAAATTCTTCAATGCAATGTCCCAATTCTGATCTTGTTCAAATAACAAAGTTCCCTTCATATAAGAAGCATAGGCCTACATATAGGAAATTAAACTTCATTACCCAAAAAAGGAAAGTTAAACTTGCTTCAAGAAAAGGAAAGAAAAAGTTCTGTCACACTTTGTCAACATCAAAGGAGCAGTGTTGAGAAAATCATGGGTGTCAAAATATGGATTATATAAGCATTTAGAGACATGTTACATATCAGCCAGTGGCTTTAGCTGAAGTCAATGAAAAACACATACAATTTATACTGGTAGAAGAATAAAATATGAGCTAACATATAAATATTGTTTTTTTTTTTAACTATTTGTGTTTATACTACATATTTGTGTTGTATAGAAAGATATAGTGATGACTTATAACCCATTTGTGATGCCTCAATAATGGTGTCCACAAACAATGATAAAAAAATCCTCATTAATAAAAATCCAAAACTATAAACCAATCGATGACTGTGATATTGAAAAAAAAATTAACTCATGCTTCATTTTCTGAAGGTAACAAACAGAAGGAAAAAAAATGAACGGCAAAGAAGCAACCCTTGAGGGTAGGACTTCCACTGTTTCCACCAAGTATGAGATACATCATACACAATAATAGATATATGATTTTATACCTTCAAATTTGCAGAATGTCTCAGTTACCTAATTAGAAAGATCGGAATTATTTCCAAGGTAAATATTAAAATTTGAAACTTTTTCCAGGAAACTCTCCTATATATCATGGCCTTTTCTAAAATGTTAACAATATTGGCAACTAATTAGCTGTTGCAGAACTTTATGCAATCTTTTAAGGTCTCAATCAAAATATTCAACACAAGCAGTCCACAAACCAGAAAGAAAAGATGTAACCATCCCATTACACAGTCTAGTTCTCTTAAAAAAAGGCACTTAAAGAGTTAAAAAGCCAAAGTTCCATTACTCCATACATACAAAGGAACAAAGTTTCTTAAGAGCATATCCTCTATCAAAATTTTCGCTGAGCATTTCCTCCCTCATCACTCCCTCTTGTAGAGCGAATAAACTAATTCATTAGCTAATCTACTAGAGAATTGCTGGGGGCTGTCCACCCATAAAACTGTAGTAGTGGTCACCCACTACCCCCTTTACTCCTCTCATAAGTAAACTATAAACCTAACCACATTGAAATCTCCCACAATACACCAAGGGAGAGAGATCGAACTACTAAAACTTCTCAACTCATCCCAAAAACCTCCCCTCAGAGAAGATCTGGAAATTGATAAGGAGCCCGACATCTAGACCTTGCCAACAACCGAGTTCAAATCCAAACACAATAAGAAGGCCCTCAAGCAACCACTGATGTAATAAAAGCCCAATGCTTATCTAGCAAACCCCAAATATGTCTAATTAGACCTCTATTGAAAAATTACAAGGATATCCAGACTAACTCTACAACAAAGGTTTTTTGCCTTTTTTGAAGCTTTCCCCCAAACCCATAATCCAACTTACAGTTCTTAACATTCGTAACCGAGCCTAACCGAAGACACCCACCCAAAGAAACAGATTATTTCCTTAGAGAGCAGTCCAAATTCGTCAATTCCTTGGACTTGCTAGGACCCCTACTAACCTTAGATTCCTTAACCCTTCTAAACTTACTAACAGCCAAACAATTGTGCACCTTGTTTTTTGTTTTGTTTTTTTATCGGTAACAATTGCGCACCTTGTTACCCTTCCTTTCAGGCACTTCCAACCCAATAAGATCTGAAAATAATTCAACCCCATGCCATTTTTCCATCAGTCCCAGCAAGGCAAACTCCCATCATTACCCTTCTTAATACTTGAACCGAACCCCTTTCGGTGCACAGAATTCAAGAATACATTGGCCTTTCAATTCCCAAACATTTCTCAAGCAAGAAGCTTTGGAAAACTCAAAACAAGAGGAAGAAGCTGCAAGGATAGGATCATCCGTGGTTAAAACATCTCTAAAGTAGGGCAAGAACCACATTTTCTGTAAGACAATTTGTACTTACCTCTTGAATAGCTAATATGTGAGCAATACGAGGCCTCACACAAGTAAGAGCTAGAAGACCTAAGACAAGATTACCCCCAGACATAGTGTTTAAACTCGGTATCGGATCGAGGATCGTCTCGGTCCGTTACCGAGTTGGATTGGAGATCCAACTCTGGATCGTCCGATCCTAAATTGACTCGTTAATTAAAAAAAAAAATCAAAAAATCAGAAAAAAAAAAAATAGAAATAGCCCTAAGCCCTTCATATCAGAATCAGAAGGAAAAAAAAGAAATAACCCATAGCCCCAAATCCTCTCTTCCCCAAATCGTTTTCAGACTAGAAGAAAAAAAATCAAAAAATCAGAAAAAAAAAATAGAAATAGCCCTAAGCCCTTCGTGTCAGAATCAGAAGGAAAAAAAAAAAAAAGAAATAACCCATAGCCCCAAATCCTCTCTTCCCCAAATATTTTTCAGACTAGAAGAAGCAGCAGCAGCAGCAGACAAAGAAGAAGAAGAAGACGAAAGAAGACCCTTCGTATCAGAATCAGAAGGAAAAAAAGAAATAACCCTAAGCCCCAAATCCTCTCTTCCCCAAATCGTTTTTGGACTAGAAGAAGAAGAAGAATAGCAGCAGCAGCAGACGAAGAAGAAGAAGAAAGAAGAAGCAGCAGCAGCAGCAGCAGCAGCAGCAGCAGACAAAGAAGAAGCAGCAGCAGCAGCAGCATCATACGAAGAAGAAGCAGCAGCAGCACTTGCAGGCTCAACGCTCAAGTCTCAATCTCTCTCTCCCTCTCTCCCCCAAATCGCTCTCGGCCTCTCGCAGTCTTGCTTTTCTTCTGGAGAGTTCTCCATTTTTCTTTTCTTTTTTAAACATGCACCGAACTGAAGTTTTTGTTTTAAATATTGGACCGGATGATCCGACTCCCGATCCGTATCAGGATTGGACCGAGTCAGTTTAATTAGTGTCATTAAGGGATCGGTTCTGACTCGGGTATCGTCCCGGTCCGATCTCGAGTTGGATCGGATGATCCTTTACACTATGCCCCCAGAATCTCCACTAAAGCCATAGGGCACTCCATTGCAAGAGTTAACCATGTTCTTACCACTATGTCGAGAAAGGGCCTCAAACCTAGGCTCCACCAAATTTGGAAGACATAACCATTCAAACAGAGATGAAGGGCTCTTTCCTTCCTAAAAGGCTCCAAGAAGACTCACCCCGTACACTCTAATCATCAAATTTGAATGTGTAAACGACTACTGTCCATGATTCAAATACTATGATAGGTAAATCTCCAATCTCCGGCTTAGGGTCATCCTTGCAAACCATACAAGTTGAAGAACCCGGGGAACTCACCTCTAAGAACCTCTGGCACACTTTGAGGAGACACTGATTTTAATCTAGATTTGGTGTCAAACTCTTGCTTCGAACCTTTCTCTGCCTTCTCCTCGGTATGAACACTTGCCGCGAGAAAGACCCCTTCTCTCCCCCAAGCAAAGGACCACCCCTCTGAACAGCAAATATTGATTAACAAAAATTCTGAAGAGAAGACTATTTTCTTTTCTACCATCAAAGCAAGGTGGGCCTTTCGTTCAGCTAACAAATCCACAATATTGGACCTCGGCCTCATACCGTCTGGAGTGTGGAAGTTGCAACATGCATCCACGTGTGCCACGTGTTTGCAGGCTTGCGTGGATGTGTGCTACGCATCCATACTTCTAGAAGGTGTAGTAGAGTTTGGATGCATGGCACGCATCCACGCATGCCTGCAAACATGTGGCGTGCGTGGATGCGTGCTACAACTAATGCTATAGCTTCCACACTCCAGACAATGTGGCATCATTGAACCCACCTTCAGCCCACACCACAAGGAGAAGACCATGATGAGAGGCCTTTCTGCTCCATGGGGCTCAAATTGCTATTCTTCTCCCTAGATTGGGCCCTCCCAACATCAGAACTCAAGACGCCTCCCTGATCTGACTCCATAACTAGGCTTTTCCTTCACGAAGCCACGAAAGGCCTACCAAATTAGCAAACTAGACTGGATCCACAACCAAAACTCTATGTGACGCACTAAAAAATGTTCAAATGCATAGGCTCACAGTTGAATTGGGCCCGCTCCCTTTGGAGGTCCAATGAGGATAATTTGGCATTCAGGCCCCCTCCGATTACTATAGCGCACAAAATTTCCTGATAAGGAAACAAATTCAAAGCCCCCTACTTACTCCTAACCCCTCACTGAATTACACCTTTGTTTCTGTCCTCACATAAGCTGACACCCCCACCCCTAGCAGAGCTTTCGTACCCTAAACCTCACTAATCCTCTGACCCACTAAGAGTCCATCCCCTCTAGAACTGCCACCTTGCCTAGCCCTTTCCACATCATCGTCTTCCCCACCACCCTTCCTCCTCTACAACTCAGTTTTAGAAACATCAACCTCTAATAGCACTTCAAACATTACCATACCATCCCACACACTGACTGAGGCACTAACAGGATGTTTAAACGCATAGGCTTACGGTTGAATTGGGCCCGCTCCCTCTGGGGGTCCAATGAGCACAATTGGGCATTTGGGCCCCCTCCGATTACTATAGGGCACAAAAATTTCTAATAAGGAAACAAATTCAAGACCCCCTACTAACCCCTCACTGCACTGCCCCGTTGTTTATGTCCTCATAATATACGCCGACACTCCCACCCCTAGAAAAGCTTCCGTACCCTGAACCTCACCAATCCTTTGACCCACTAAGAACCCATCCCCTCCAGAACTGCCACTTGCCTAGCCCTTTCCACATCATCGTCTTCCCCACCCTCCCTCCTCTACAACTCAATTTTAGGAACCTAGCAAACTTCACTTTGCAACAGCTAAGTGTATTCTAAGGTATATTCAAGGTACCAAGAGTTTTGTCATCATGTATGAGACAGAAGAAGACAATTGCTTGATCGGGGGTCCATAAATAGTGATCAATCTCTTTTTTTTCTTTGGTAAATACGATAGCATATATTAGGGTAAATTAAGTCTTACAGCATAGTCCAGGGGTACATCTCCCCGAAATATCAGCAAATAAAACTTCTTGAAGCTCCTGAGGGGGTTCCTCGAGGGCTACAATAGTACCATCCGATTCAGCAGCCCCAAGTTTGGCGAGAAAATCAGCAAGAGTTAGATTCCCTAAACCTGTGCCTAATCAAAACTAGCCACGGCATACTAAGTATGTTCTTGTAATCAGAAACTAAAGAGTAGTTAGGGTCAAACGGTTCCAAGTCTTTTATTAAAGCATCCACCACAAATTGCACATCCATATTGACTTCCAGCTTTTTTATTCCACGATTCCAAGTTCGTCGAAGTCCTTCTCGGACAGCCCAAAGTTCAGCGACTGTGCTTGTGGTATCTCCCACGTTTTCATAAAGCCTGCGATCCACCTGCCTGAGTCGTCTCCAAGTAAGCCTCCCATCCCTGGTCTTCCCGAGTTTCCTTTCGAGCTTCCATCGCAGTTGAGTTTTGTCCAGCCAGGTTCTGGGGGTTGCCAGCCGATGAAGCTCCATTCCCTGCTCACATTAACACTATTAGATAGTGATCAATCTCTAGTAGCACTTCAAACACTACCATACCATCCCACACACTGACTGAGGCACTCTTTTTGATAATCTCTCTCTTAACTTTCAAACCGATGGCACCTGCTGAATCCCCGAACGCAGTCATACCGCCACCTCCAGCAACTCCCCATAAATACCCTCGATGAGCTCGAACGTACCGCCCCAAAAGATGGGAAGGCAACCCAAAAACAGAGACCCACAAGCCAAAATCAGAGCAAACCCCAGAAGATGGACCAAAATCGTGAACCCCATGGACGGGTCTGTCGACTTTATCATTAGATCAAAACAGCACCGCTTAGCAAGCAGAGTGGGAGGAGGCAAAAAGGTTTTATGAACCACAAAACCCAGAAATCTACTTACTAACCTCTTCCCATTCACAATCTTGATTTTCCAATCTGCAAAGGACCGGAAAATGCCAATTTTGATGAGCAATGGGACCCAACTGTATTACAATAATTGAAAAAATCCATTCACAATCTATTATGTGATCAGATGTTTTGTTAGCAGTAACAAACTCCTAAAACACATCCGAACGTGCCAAAATCACCCTCCACGACCACCTTTTGAGAATAAGCAACAGACCTTCCAAGAATAAAAGGGTTAATCACTGATTTACAGGAACCAATCCATGGTTTTGACAAATGGGATGAGCTCTTGACAAACAACGAAATTTTATAGAAAATACCCATAGCGGTTGATCTTGCTTCCATCAAGAAAGCACCATCTCCCAATCTGACAGAACCAAAGACATCAGATGCCTAATTAAATATGCTAAGAGCAATAAACTTCTTAACAACCTATTTCACTCCCTTGCCTTCAAGCATCAATGAGCAAAAGAACCCTCCACTCTTTACTGTGATCTGAATCGATGAATCTTTCAAATTGTTGTATGCCTCAAAGTCAAGCATCTTCCTATCAAATTGGACAATTTTCAACAGACTTTAAACAATCCTGCAGAGCTTGGACCATCTTCCTTAGATGACAAACGCCTTGCGGATTGCTGAGAAGAATCTATATCTCACTTCAAACTCTTCAACGCTTCAAGAAATTCATCGCACCTGTAACCAGAAGCCACCACATCCTTTGCAATCAAGTCCACACCCTTTGTCGATGACAGCTTCATCGCATTCTCCCCCATCCTAAGCCAGATCCCTTGTTTCATTGACTTGCCTTGCTCAAAGACATGTAGCTTGATACGCTCCTAGGGGGGGTGATCAATCCTAATGTGGATGGACACACCTTGGGGAAACCATGTGAGGAATAGGTACCATGAGAGGCATATCCTTTATGCTTTTTCGAACACCATTAGGTATTGTTTTGCTATCAAATCTAAGGTTTTCACAATGATCATGGGTCTCAAGTAAACAAGAGACATGGGCTTCATCTCTTTGATGATAGAGGGGGCTTTGGTACGACTACCTCTTGCCTACTCTCAAAGACTTGCCAACTTTGTTCAGCTTGCTAAATCTCTAGCTACTGGGATGAACACCTTGTTTTCCCCATGAGCCTAGATCCGCCAACAAATTAGCCGATTGGCCCACCAAGAATGGGGTGTCAAGAGAGATTATGCTCAAGGGACCGTTTTCAGAGAAGATTGAAAAGGTGTGACCATGCTTCTCTTTTGAGTCGTATATAAGGTATCTTTTTCTTTGGTTTTGAGGAAATAGTGCTTGTAGTGTAATCAAATTTTTCCCAACTCAGCTCAATTCAGGCTCACCTATTAGACAAGCTTAATTTTAGGCTTGGCCTTGGTCCGAGCCATTTTAAGTTCAGGCTCAGCTTGTCTGTAGCTCTAATATTTTCAACATTTTCCCAAAAATTTGAAATATTAAAGTAAATAAAATCTTCGAATGGAATTTCCATACCTAGCCTAAGTATAACATCAACGCACATCAAAATCCACACTGCTCACACATTAAAAGCACTCAGAGAAGCCCAATGACTTCTTAGTACTATTTCGATTTAGGTGAAAGAAACTATGATATTCAGATTTGTCTCTTGTTTTCTGATACACATCATCCATACCTCTAAGGAGAAGGAAACCAGCATCCAAGGAACTTTGTTTAAATCATCAAAGTTGTTGGGTATAGTATCTTTAGGATGTTGGGTTGTTCATTGTTATCCTACTCTTTGTTTGGATGCAATGTTGCTTTTTTCTCTCTTTCTCTAATAAAATTCTGTGATTCACTAGAAATAACAAAAAACAAAAAACAAAAACAAAGCACACTCACCCAATTGAACATCATAGACATGTCTGAAAAATGATGAAAAGAAAGTCACAAATAGCCAAAAGAAACTTAGTCCCATCATCTCATGCGTAGTCTTTGTTACAATTCAGTGTATGAATCTTATGATTGATTTGACCATAGGTCGATTCAAATCAGTAAAAAAATTGGTCTATTTATTTTTTAATCTTACAATATATATACACTGAATCTTACAATTTACGAATTAATCATACGATTCAAGTGATTCGACTCTGCAACACTAAAAAAATGCCAGTTTCCCTTCTTTCTTTTTTTTTACTGAAACGCTTTTTTTGTTTGATCCTTCTTTATGTAGAATATAGTACTATATAATGATTAAATATACATAAAAGACAAACTTTCTTATTTTAACAACAAAAAAACCTTTCCAAACAGAAAATCCTAAGCCTAAATCCCAAAAACCCTGCTTCTACTGAAATTACTATGAATCTTATGATTTATAATTCAAAATTACAGTTCGACTCTAAGTGTCCCCTAATGATTTTTGATTTGATTCACGGTTTGACAACCTTGTGCCTAGTTGTATATTCCTCCATTCTTCTTGTATTTTTCATTTTTGATTTGTTTCACGGTTTGACAACCTTGTGCCCAGTTGTATATTCCTCCATTCTTCTTGTATTTTCCTCGGAGTTAATCTTTTAACAACAATTTTACAACATTCAAAACCATAACTCTGAAAAACATACTGGCCATCTAAGCTTAAATTTCTCAGTTAAAAACATTACCGTATTATTATTGTTGCTGTTGTGTTTTATCCACACACACACATACATATATGCATATATTTATCACTAACTTCTGAAAGTACATTTACAATGGCTATCTCACAAGTGAAATCCTTTACGCATGGTTTTAAATTTCCGTTACATCAAAATTTCCCTTATCTTTTAATTTTTCTGTATATTATGGCAAAATCATGAAATAGGGAAATTTTCATTGAAATCAAAATTTAAAACCAATGCCTTTAAGAGCCAAAAAGTCAGGAAAGAAAAACAAGATCAGCACAAAAAATGAACCAATACTACACTGTTACTTGTAAACTAAAAGGTTTATCAGGAAGAACGATGCAGATATATGGACAAGGAATAAGCACCACAGAATCACAGATACAACAAGGAAACCAAGAAAACACACCTCAGCTTCTAAAGACGTTCTGGAATCTCCCTTGGCAGCACACAAATGTACAAAAAGAGTAGCCCATTTTACTGCCTTCCTCAACCTCCCAATCAGGTAAATGCGTTGCCGTGCATTTGGCCCATCCGGTAACTGTGTTTTCTCCATGGCATGGCTCCAAGCTCTTTCTGCTGTATAGAGAACCAGATGGAGGAACCTACATCGTACCAAAAAAAAAGGATATAGTTCAGAAGATCACTATTTAGAAAGATCACATTATTTAAAATACTAAGTACGCATAAGAAAAGCGATAGCTATGCATATCTGTACAGATGACAGACCAGTTAGACACAATGTGTACTCAAACATTTAAGCAACTTGCTAGGGTGGCTAAGTTAGAGGAAATGAGTTGGAGACAGAAATCAAGGGCTTTATGGCTAAAGGATGCAAGGAGTAGGATTAACACGCTTAGAAGGGTAGTGGTGGATGGGGTGGCTTGGGAAGGAAAGAACGAAATCAAGAAAGCTGTGGAAGATTATTACAAACAATCATTTGTGGAGAAGTTTAACATCAGACCAGGTTTAGATGGGTTGGAGTTTGATAGGTTATCTCCTTTAGAGGCGGACAATTTAGAGAATCCATTTTCTGAAGAAGAAGTTTGGGGAGCGATTAAGAATATGAATGGAGATAAAGCACCGGGTCCGGACGGATTTACATTGGCCTTCTTCAAGAGGTATTGGGGGGTTGTGAAGGAGGATGTCATGGGGGCGTTTGCAGAATTTTTTGAACAAGGTTGTGTGGTTCGGAATGTTAATGCAACGTTCATTGTCCTAATTCCAAAGAAAGAGGGTGCTACGGATATTAGAGATTTTCTTTCGTCCTATTAGTTTAGCGGGAAGCATCTACAAAATCATGGCCAAGGTGTTGTCTAATAGATTGAAGAAGGTAGTGGAGGGCGTGATTGATATTTCTCAAAATGCTTTTGTGGGTGGGAGGCAAATTTTAGATGGGGTTCTTATTGCCAATAAATGTATTGACTCGGTTTTGAGGAATAGAGTTAATGCTTTGATTTGAAAAGTTGATATAGAGAGAGCATACGACAAGGTGAATTGGGAATTTTTATTTTACACAATAAGGAGGATGGGGTTTGGGGAAAAGTGGATAAGTTGGATTACTTTTTGCATTACTTCTCCTTCATTTTCTGTTTTGGTGAACGAGACCGCGGTGGGTTTCTTCAAGTCTTTCAAGGGTCTAAGACAAGGGGATCCTCTATCTCCCTTCTTGTTCCTTATGGTGGTGGAATACCTTGGGAAGTTGATTCGATGCACAGAAGAGTTGGGACCGATTCAAGGAGTGAGGGTGAAGACAACGGCACAAAGTATCTCACATCTTCAATTCGCCGATGACACACTGATTTTTTTGCAGGGTAGAGCAAATAGATTTGAAGGCTGAGAGGTGTTTATTTTTATGCATCAAGGCGATTTCGGGCTTACATGTAAACCTGGTGAAATCTGAATTGATTGGAGTCGGGGAGGTCGGCAATTTGAGTCATTTGGCCCATTGGTTGGGGTGCAAGGTGGGCACGCTCCCGTCATCTTACTTGGGTTTACTGTTGGGGGCAACATACAAATCTAAAGGGATTTGGAACAAGGTTATTGAAAGATCGAAGAAAAAGTTGGCCTCTTGGAAAATTGGATATTTATCAAAGGGAGGTAGATTGACCTTGATTAAGAGTGCCTTATCCAACCTTCCTACATATTACATGTCGATT
>JAUPMG010000017.1:4786818-4799955 GCA_031762675.1 Pachysandra terminalis
GTTACTTGCTCTCAGAGAGAGAGGGAGGGAGAGAGGTGCTACCTATCACTGGAGACATCCAACTAGTGTAGACAGTGAGCATTCACAAGGAGGAAAATGGTTACTTACTCTCAAAGTGAGAGAGGGAGGGAGGAAGGGAGGGAGGAAGGGAGGGAGAGAGAGAGAAAGCGAGAGAGAGAGAGAGAGAGTAGGCAGTGAGCGTTCACAAGGAGGAAAACGGCGAGAGAGAGAGAGAGAGAGGAAGGAGGAAAATGGCGAGAGGGAGGGAGGGAGGGAGGGAGTAGACAGTGAGCGTTCACAAGGAGGAAAATGTTTTCTTGCTCTCAAAGTGAAAGCCACCTAGAATAAACAGTGAGTGTTCACAAGGAGGAAAATGTTTACTTGCTCTCAAACTGAAAGCCACCTAGAACAAGAGCTGCCAAGGACTCTATGTGGCCCCTTGTTGGCCTGTTTTGGTTTTTCTGCTCATTTGGCTATGTTTCTGTATCCTTTTTCTTCTGTACTGTTTCTGTCTGGGATCTTGGTGCTCATCTTGCACGCCTAACCTACTTTTTTCTGTTTTTCTACTTTTTTGTAGTTTTCCTTTCTGTTTTTCTACACTTTTTGTAGCATGCATTTCTTCTCATTAATATATTGCTGGTTATTTATCAAAAAAAAAAAAAAATGATTAGCTGCAAAAGCGGGGTGATATGATCCCACAAGGTTTCAGGTATCGGCTGAAACTGATACGAGCCTATTGATAAAGGTGTCGGCCTGTACTCATCAAGTTGCCTCTAATTTTTTTTAATGGTACTGGCTGATATCCAATACTTATAGGCCGATACATAATGACTCCTATCGGTTTTGGAGGGGGGCAATTCCCGATATTAAACCGATACTATAAACCTTGTTGATGGGCCTCTTCAGCTTCCTTTTTGCCAAACGGCACTCAACTGTGGCGTTTCTCACCTGGTTCTTCTGGTTGATTCACAAAACCACATATATGGAGGTAAATATCTTGGAAGAACTTGAGACTAACATATTTAAACAAAAGGGGAGGATTATCTCAAAGCAGAATGGCCATGGGTTTAGTTCAGAAGATTTGACAGGGTTGGTTTACCTATATGCAGCCTTGTAAGAAACTTTGCAGCCATACCCTCCACTTCCTCGCAGACACAGAGGTGTGCTAAGAGAAAACATGCTACCTGATGAAATCCATCACCCTGAAAGTTTCAATTTCATTAACTTCAAACATGTAGAGGCACCTCCAATTTTTCCCAGATAAGCTCTATTCTCCATGCCCAAACTAGGCTCACCTTTGTGCTCTCTTCTCTTCTCCCCCACATACCAACATCCAAACATCAAAGCATCAATGAACAACATCAATGGCAACTTGAGACAATCCAAATTTGAGACAAACCAAATATACCAAGGCGTCAACAACCAAATCCGTAGCAAGAGCAAAGCCATGTTGAGTAAGCAAATCAACATGCTTTTGAGAGTGAATAATAGAGAAAACCAAAAGAAAGATTACAGTGCACATGAGATACACTGTATTAACTATTGACTCTAATCTTACTAAATATGGAAAATTGAGATTTGTTGGGTTGACTAAGAAAATAAGATCTAATTTGGTTAGATTACTAAAATCAGATTAGAAGGAATTAGTAATCATATTAAAGTGAATTTACTTAATTTCCATATTCACCTTATGTTGTTTTCTATTTGAACCGTCATTGGGTTTCTTTGTAATCAAGTCAGCATTTCCATATAACTCTAATTCTTCAGGTTTACGGGGATAAAAGAAAGATGTTCATAAAGTCTTTCCACATGATCCCTACTGGATGGACGGTCTTAATTGGACCATATCATCCCTTACCGAGGCAGAAAACCACATGTCACAGACAGAAGCTAAACCTACTGTTTCCTAGCATGAAAACCATTTTCCTTTTCTAATTAGCATATTCTGACAATCAAGATAGTTATTTCTTATACTACCTATGCATAAAGTAACACACTCATGCAAATCAAAAATCAATGAAGTTTCCCCTGTTGCCGCATGGAATCTGCGAGCCTGAGTATATAGTTTCTTATTTATCAAGGGCAGATAATGTCAGATGAAAGTCATACAATCAGAAAAGAAAAATAGAGTAGCAGATTAACTGGCTACTTTTGGCTGCATTATAAACAATAGGAAAGTAGGTGTTGAGACTATCCAGAAGGGGTGAAGAGTTGAAGTGTATACTTAGTAATGAATCTAATGATCATAGGAAATTAGCTCTCCCCAGACATTATTCTATCTTTCATGTTCAATATAGTAGACTTTTCCTATGAAAATAAGATATAGTTTCACATGAACAATTTAGAATATTAAAAAACAACAAATTACATTCAATGATTCATCAAACAAAAATGTATAAACTCAAAATAAGGTAAATAAAACATGACATGGTAGGTAATATTAACCATATTTTGAAAAAACCAAAACTTTGGACAATATAAGAAAAGGGATATGCCATACATATTATTCTACAAAAAACTTTTTTCTCACATTCCCTGTTTCATGTAACCATATAAAGCTTTTTACAGTACTGTCATGTTTATCTTTGTTTTTTATTTTCCCTTTCAAAACTTATATTTTCTGTGCCTTTTGCAGTTTTCTACAATTTGGGATTTACAGAACCTTGAACTGCATAGGATTTGAAAAGTAGTATTGTACAAAACAGCAGAGTAATCCAAATGTTCATTATAATCATATATACTATCCAACTATGCCATATACTTCACATTTAGATTGATAGCTTTGAAGGCCATCACAAAAAGGTCATAGCCCAGCAGAATATTACAGAGCAGCATTTATAGATGTCAGGTTAATAAATTGTGTGCCTATGTGTCCAAATGACAGCTTTTATAGCTTTTACAGTTATCACAGCGTTCCATTTTTGACTCTGTCCAATCCATTAGGAAACTAACTGATCAAAGGTATCAATTTTTAGAACATATACATAAACGTTAACCATTTCCAAGTAAAAAGAAGGGCTAAAAAGAGAGAACTTTATAGCTTACCTTTGTCATTCCGATCAACGCATAGACCGACATTCTTCACCTGGTTCTCAAGCGAGCTGCACCGGGTGGGCACATGAGGCTGTCTGGTTTCAGGTGGAGAGCATGTGCTGCTCCGGCTCGACTGCCCGTTCAGTGTCTGACCTCTCAACTGGTGGTTCAAGTACATCTCAAAACTATAAGAGGGAAATTCCCCAACCTTTCTCTTGCTCTTAAATCTTTCCATGAAAAGGAGGCAGGAAAAGAAAGAAAAAAAAAATCAGTGAAATAGACAGTTTCATACAAGTTTGAGTTTATACTAAGGAATTGGTTAAGGAAAATAAAGTGTTTAACCTTTTGATGAATAAAGATAAGGTGTTATTTAAAATTTCATAAAAGAGCATTGTGATCTGTTAACATACCTGTCTTTTCGCTTCTCAAGGTATCGTTGCAATGATGCTTTTCTGCTTGTCGGACCCTCTATGTCTAACAAAAGATCACAGGTATGTTATAGCAATGACCATTAAAGTTAAGTACAGGACTAGTTATTCCCCTATAGACTAAGAAACTGATGCTTTTCTGGTAATTTGACTGACCCTCTAACATTATTCTCATTATCTGATGGTTTGTATTGAGGTTTTGCTATTGCTAAAGCAATTTTTGTTGCTTCCAAAGCAATTCTTGTTTTTTTTATTACACATTTGAACTTATAATGCTCTGGAATCAACCAACATTGCTCTGGCAATCGCGATGCCCTTGTTAAATTATTTTGTTGTTGGGCTATGACACCAATGTGCTTTATTTTTAAATGATTCTCAAAGTGACAGCTTCTTTCTCCACAAAAGGGGTGATTTACAATGCTTTGCATAAACTATCATGAAATATAGCAATATATTGTGATATGTGCAATATATCGTGATATATGCAATATATATCGTGATATGTGCAATATATCATAGTATTTCACAATAATTCTTAACTGCTGCTATATAGTTTCTTCTTTAAGATTGGCATATATTGACTGAAATTGGAAGATTGCAAAATTTTTCTAATAGAACACCTTGTAGTTTTCTTGAAAATCATTCAAAACCGTTTTTGAATCTACACTAGACTTTAGCGAAGATCCATGAAAAATTTTCACGTTCCTGGTCTGAAGTTTCTAAGAACAGCTCGAGGTAACTGTAGGTTTATTTTATTTTTTCTTATGCAGTATGAAATTAAAAGAAATGCATGTCAATTCGTGTATGTGATGAAGTGGCATACATTTCATCAAGGATTCGTTAGATTTTAGGAAACTAAGACATAAAAATTTTGAGAAAACCAAATTTTGTGTTCATGGAAGGTCAATCTACATGTTGGCCAAAAATTAGTTTTAAATAAAGATATTTATTTTGATTATGTCTAGAAAACTAATTAAAATATATTTAAAAGTTAATTTTAAAGATTCTAATTCAATAACGTATTTTGTAATTTCAACAAAAAATGGTGATCTTATCTTTTTTACATTTTACAAGAAATAGGCTATCATATTATATATTTTGAAATTAAAAGAATGAAGAATACATTAAATATGAATAAGATGCATGTGCAATGGGTAAATAGTGAAATAGTTAGTGGTATGCTATTGAGAAGGAACTTTTTGATAGTTGGAACAAAAGATCTTGTACGTTATCATTAAATGCAGTTAAACTAGTTGCTATTTATATACTACACTCAAATAATGATGAGTTAAAAAAAAACATTCCCTTCCCATTATCAAAAAATTCCTTCTTAATATTGTAGAGAATTTATGGGTTGTGACAACACTATAGCACGAGTCGTGCAGAGAATAATGAGCATAGTGCGACTCATGGAGATCATAATGCACAATAACATTAGGGTATACTCTTGATTGAAAGTATCCTATTTACAATAGGAAACTCTCTCACTAGGTTGTTTGTACTATCTGATTCTTGTAATCTCCTTGTATTATCTCATTAATATAATCTCTCCTTAAATCACTCTATACAGTTGTCAACTCGTAAACAGATATATAATTCAAATCCTCCTTTTCCTCTCTAATGTTAGGATAAGAAAAAACCAAAATATTATTATCTTCAAAAATTCAAAAGTTCACAAATGTTAGAACCCAACAACTATTAACTTATATTATATGTGTACAACTAATTTTTTTGTTAATAAAATTTTTTAATAATACAAAAAAACCAAAAAATGTTATTTTCTTAATACACACTTATTTCTTGTTTCTTTCTTTATTTTATAGCTATGATGATCCTAGATGGAAGGAGGTAGCTCAAGATGGAAGGAGGGAAGAAGCCTCACATTAGTTGGCAGTATGTTCAGCCGATTCCTGAGAATAAGAAGAGGAAAATATGAACTATTGTCTAAAAAATAGTCAAATAGGTGGGATAACTCGGTTGAAGTAGCAGCTGGCAAGGGCTTATCCTCATGTGCATACTTGTGATTCACACCCGTTTGAAATTAGAAACGCAATGAAGGAACACATCCAATCTAGGCAATGAATCATATGGCTAGATTGTTTTGACGTGTGTGTGACTTGTAATGTGTAATGTATTAGTATATGGTCCAAAATTGTATTATATGTGGTATTTGGTGCATGTATTCTTTGCCTACACATGGTTTACAAGACCAATGTCATTTTAGGTAATGGTTTGATTCGATTGGTTGTAAGCAAGTTTATATCAGCTTCTAAAAAAAAAAAAATGAAATTGAAAATTTCCGTCATTTTTTTCTAATCTTTCACCCCCCCCCCCCTCAACAAAATCATAAACCTTGTTTCAATCTTTGCGATGTCTTATGAAGAAAATTTTAAGGATTGTAATAAACTTTTTGCTCAAACCTATCCAAAACACAAGATGAAATTTAAGAAAGAACACATCCAATTGTCAAAAGTTTCTTTTCCTAGAGTTTTCCCTCTATTGTTTAGAGGTTTTTTTTTTGTTACTAATAAGATGATTTGTTTTTCTTTTTGCTCTACGAATACCTCCAGTGCCTTAATTCTTGTATCCTCCAATGAATTAATGACCGAGGAAACTAGATTTAGGCAATCAAATACCCCACTTAATTATTTAGTTAATCTCCTTCAGAGTAGTGGGTATCCAATAAGCTATATTTTAGAACAAGAGGGATCATTTAACCTTGCTGACCCAATATGCCTTAAAAGTCCAGATTGTCTGACTAGGATAAAAAATCTAGCTTATTGAAACAATTGGTGAGGTTCTCATTGTCCAACGACATGGGCTATTAAATGTGGCAATATTATTGCATAAGATGATTTTATTAGTATCCAAAGTTCAAATGACCAAAATATCACTCCTGTACCGAAAAAGAATCCAGAAATAGCACTTGCTTCTTGTCGGTTTCTAGAGAAATAAGCACAAAATGATAGAAGCCATTACCAGGATCAACTTCACCTGGCATGTTGCCTTCTCTGAAATACTGAGAACTTTCGGTCATTTTCACTGCAAAGTTCAGTATTGACCACTGATTAGTATGAAAATCTCCATATCTCGAGCTACCATACAACTACTCTGATTGAACCATTTTGATGGGAAAAAAAAGGTAAATTACTTATGTCAGTCTTCATGATCCATGGATCATGCACCCATAAGATCAGTTAGCATGATGGCACATGAATAACTGGATCAATTTTGAGTAAATATCCAAAGCTGACAAAAACACAGTAAATTTAAGAGCAGACAGGAGATACATTCCTGCCCAAACCTTACATGTTTGCACGGTCGAAGAGACTACAGCATGAGTACGAGTAAGACCTGGTCTGACACTGGGAAGCTGTAACTGACATGGAAATGGCTGAACTACTGCAGTTCCATCAGATGGAGTAGCTTGACGTGCATGGATTGGACCTGATGCAAGTTGCATGATTGCTCGCGCCTGCATACGATCATAGGATTCATTGGAAGGTCAACATGCTATGGGATCTTGAGTATCCATGCCAAAGAGTATTGACTACCTTATCAGCTGGCACGCCATCATAGACGTTCACCTTGCCATGGTAGAAAATTGTCATCTGTCCTCCCAGCCCAGTAGCTGCATAAGTGGCTCTGTGACCATTTTACAAACTTCAATTAGAAGAGTATCAGAAGCCTAGCATCTCTTCCTTGGAAGAGATGTCATCCATCTTGGAAGACCTATATCATGCATATGAACAAGTGCTCATTAGTCTGGACTCTGGACCACTTAACAGTTCAGCACACTTTGTAGTGACCGAAGCTGTAAATCTGTACCTCTTAAGTAAACCAAGCATCTGTTCAAGAGCAAAAACATGGACCATAAAAATTATATATATTTCAATTGATCCCTATATATATATATCAATTGATTCCATTGCTTTGATTGGCATCTGGGGTCACAAAAAAGGGTTTAAACTAAAACAAGTCTCAGACATGTCGGCTAACCTAAAAAAACGCACAAAAAATGAAAACAACAACAACAATGAGGCACCTTACAGGGTTTGTGTCCCACCAGAACACTTCACAAGTGATTGTGGCCATAATAATTATATTAAAACAAGAGATTTGAGATTGGTGCAAATTTTGGGTCATTGCCCATAATCTAGACAACATGTTTTAGCATTCATGTAACAAGAAACATGTAAATACCAGGTTAGGGGTCTAAATTCTCCTAAAAACACAATTGAGAGCCAAAATTGATTTTCACGAAAAGCCTTAGGTGGGTTGTCACACAACAGGCACACTATAAAACTTTTTGTCAAGGCCCAGAAACAATCTATCAAATTGTATTAACCTCTCTTCCTTCCCTCCTGCAGCTATAAAATATACACATCTTAGATAAACTACACAGCAGTCAAGGGCAAAAATATGGGCAGATAAAAATACTATATAGCTAGAGTTTTGAGATTAGTGTAAATTTTGGGTCATCAAGCATAATCTAGACTGTGTTAGGCATTTATGTAACCAGAATCCTGTAATACGAAGTTTGGTTCTTGTTAGAATAACTAATGGGCCTAAAGCCCATAAGCTCATTTCTTTATGTCTTCCTTGTTTATTGTTTGCCCTAATTCTTGATTATAAATAAGTGCTCTCTCTAATTGAGAGAAGTACGATTTGTGCTTCAACATGGTATCAGAGCTTCCCAACGAAAAATTAAAAAAAAAAAACTTCACGCCGCCAGCTCCTCATTGACTCTTCTCGCCGGCGGCCACCTTCTCTATTTCTCTTGTTTTCTTTTCTCTCTCGCCTGTTCCCGATCGCGAGGTAGCGAGATCTCGCTACCACTCTTTTCTCTCAAAATCGTGAGGTAGCAATTCGCTACCTCTCTATTTTTTTCCTTTCTTCAGTCGGCTCTTTTAGAGCCTTTCGTGGATCTGATCGTGAGTTGGGTGGTTTTCTCCATGAATTTCTGAACTTGAAGGTGTGATGGGGCTTCTTATTGAAGAAGATGTCTGTGCTTCCTGGAAGGGTGGCTGTTGACAGCGCTTGACGTGTGGAGGAGTGCGAATTCCCCCTTTGTTCTCTTTTTGGTTAGGTTTTTATTTGCAGATTTTTTTTTCTGATTGTGATATCATCATGAGTACTTCCGAACAACGTCCGACTGAACCAAAGCCGGCTGTTTCTGAGATCGTGTCGTCATCAATTCGTCTTACCGATCAATGATTAGATGGGACCAACTTTCAACATTGGCGTAAAATTGCTTTATTTGCTATTCGTGGCATGGACAATGAGGAACATCTTATGGGTAAATCTCCTGATCCAAGAACTGATCCTATAGGTACCAAAGTTTGGTTGCATGATGATGCTCGATTATATAATCAATTACTTAATTCTATGGAACCTAAGGTGTCTGTCTTAGTGACACACTGTGATACGGTTAAAGAACTGTGGGAATACCTTATGGTCTTTTATTCGGGCAAAGACGATCTAAATCGTCTTTATGATATATCCCTTTCCTTCTTTCGAACGGAGCAAGGCGACATCTCTGTTAATGATTATTTTGCTGCGTTTAAAAGCATATATGAAAAGCTTAATCTCTTGATGCCCTTGACTTCGGATATTAATCAGATGAGACAGCAGCGGGATCAATTAGCAGTTATGGCTTTTCTTAGTGGTCTGAGATCAGAGTTTGACCTCGCTAGATCCCAGATCCTAGCAAGTCGTGAATCTTCCCTGACTGAGGCTTATTCTCGTGTGCTTTGCTCAACCCGTTCCGCTCCTAGCTCTATGGAAACGAGTGATCATGCCGCTTTGGCAGGTCACGTCTCGTCAGGAGGACGTGGACCCGATGGGCGAATTATATGTTTTCACTGTGGTGGTGTTGGTCACATATGTGACAAGTGTTGGAAATTACATGGCAAGCCTCCCAATGCCCGATCTGCTCATATAATTTCAGGATCTGTCCAGGACACCTCTACCGTAATGTCTACTCCCCCCGATGATGGCAGTATCCGTCTCACAGCCGAGGAATATTCTCAGTTACTGGCTAATCAATCCTCCACATCTGCTATTGTTGCTCAGACCGGATCATCTTCATCTGCATACATATCTGCGTCTCCTAGGACTTGAGCGATTGATTCTGGAGCCTCTGACCATATGACTGGGTTCACAGGTATTTGACACACATATTCTCCCACGATTCCTCATCCTGATGTCAGAGTGGCGAATGGGTCTTTCGTGGAGGTTAAAGGGATCGGCACTGCATTTCCTACACCTACTATATGACTGTCATATGTGTTATATCTGCCTAATCTTCCTTTTAATATGTTGTCTGTTAGTGCTCTTACGAAAGAGCTTGATTGCTTGGCTACATTTTATACTGATCATTGTGAGTTTCAGGATCGTTCGACGAGGCGGACGATTGGTAGGGGCGTCGTACTTCAAGAGGTCTCTACGTGCTGGAAGAGGGACCCAATTCTGTGGCGTGTTCCGTCCTGTCTCCCACTCCTTTGGAGCTTCACTATTAGCTTGGTCATCCTGTTCTTCCCAATCTGAAGCGTCTATGTCCATCCCTGGTGTCGTTATAGGAATTATTCTAAGTCGTGTCAGTTTGAGAAACATCATCGCAAGTCGTATGTGTCGAGTCTGAATAAACGAGCATGTGCTCCTTTTGATTTAGTTCCCTTTGATATTTGGGGTCCTTGTCCTGTCCTGTCAAAATCTGGTTTTCGTCATTTCGTTACACTTGTGGATGACTATTCTCGTGTTACATGGATTTATTTAATGAAACAACGTTCTGAATTATTGTCTATTTTCTGTGTATTTTATGCTAAGATACGTACTCAATTTTCTATCTCTATTCGAATATTGCGTAGTGATAATGCCCGTGAGTATTTGTCTGGTCCCCTTGTTTCTTTCATGACAAATCAAGGCATTATTCATCAGTCATCCAGTCCAGATACCCCCCAACAGAATGGTGTTGCTGAACATAAAAATCGTCATCTTATGGAAGTAGCACGGGCTCTTATATTCCATATGCAAGTGCCCAAAATATTCTGGGGGGATGCTGTTCTTACAGCAACGTAATTAATCAATCGGATGCCTTCGTCCGTCCTTCAGGGGGAGACTCCTCATCGCATTTTATATTCACGTCAGCCCTTATATTCTCTTCCTGTTAGGATGTTTGGATATACTTGTTATTATCGGGATATTCGACCTTAGGTGACGAAGCTCGATCCGAAATCGTTACGGTGTATTTTTCTTAGTTATTCTCGTACACAAAAGGGCTATCGGTGCTATTCTCTAGAGTTGGGACGGTATCTGGTATCCTCTGATGTCGCGTTTCGTGAGTCATTTCCTTTTTCATCTCATTCGTCGTCTTCCAGTGCATTTGAGTCTGGGCTCGATGAATTTCTATTGTATGATCTCATACGAGTTCCTCCGAGTCCGTCTGTCACATCTATGAGTCCTACTCCTCAGACATATGTTTGTGGCTCTCACAGAATTTTTGGTTCATCTCCCGTAGCTGCTCCTGAGCCGCTCTCTACTGTATCAAACTCCTTGTTGCCCGATCCACCGGCTGATATTGATCTCCCTATTGCTCTTCGGAAAGGTCATTGTGAATGTGCTAAGTATCTTGTATCAACTACGGTTTCATATGCAAGCATATCTCCGACTCTACAGGCATTTATTTCTACCTTGGATGCTGTCTCGATCCCTCGTTCTCTGTCTGAGGCCTTATCATCTCCCAGGTGGCGGACAGTCATGTTAGATGAGATGACAGCTCTTGAGGCTAAACAAACATGTGATTTAGTACCCTTGCCCCCAAGCAAGAAATTGATTGGATGCAAATGGGTATATGTGGTTAAAATGAACCCCGATGGGTCTGTTGCTCGTCTCAAACTCGATTAGTTGCAAAGGAGTATGCTCAGACTTATGGTGTTGATTATATAGACACTTTTTCACCGGTTGCAAAGTTGGCTTCTGTTCAGCTTATTACATCTCTTGCAGCGTCCTACGAATGGCCCTTGCATCAACTGGATGTTAAGAATGCATTCCTTAATGCTGATTTGCAAGAAGAGGTTTATTTGGAGCAACCACCCGGCTTTGTTGCTCACGGGGAGTCTGACCGGGTTTGTCGATTAAAAAAGTCTCTTTATGGTTTAAAGCAATCGCCTCGGGATTGGTTTGGGAGATTCACTGAGGTGGTATTGAAATTTGGTCTCCAAAGAGCATCCAAGGATCATTCGGTTTTCTTATGACAGTCTAATACATGGAGCATTCTCTTGATGGTCTATGTGGATGATATTGTCATCACAGGAAGTGACACTACAAGTATATCTTCTATGAAATTATTTCTACAAAGACCAAGGACCTTGGTCCTCTGAGATATTTCTTGGGTGTGGAAGTTGCCAGGAGTCATAGTGGGATTTTTCTGTCTCAGAGGAAGTATGCTTTAGATTTGTTACGTGAGAAATTAATAAAGTTTATTTTTCATGAGGCATGAGATTGTGTATTACATATACACTTTACACACATTACCACCATATTATGAGTACATGGATATGATATGTCACCAAGCTACTGGACGGCTTCTCATACAGTGACCAACCTTGGCGCGTGGATTGCAAGCACGAGAAGACATAAAGAGGACTTGTGCCATCGGGGGGCATGCAAAGGACTCTACAAATTATGTATCGCCTTGGGAGAGCAAGGATGAGAATTTAGGGCTGTAAATGAGCAGAGCCGAGTTAAGCCTCAGCTCGTAAATCTCTAGTAAGGCTCAGGCTCATAAAAGCTTGGCTCGCAAAAAGTTCGACTAATAAAAAGCTCAACTCATAAAAAAGCTTAGATTAGTACAAATGCATAAATATTATAGTTGATAATTATTATCATATGTAATATAATATGTTAACATGTGTGTTTAATATTAATACATAATATCAGATATAGGAATGAATGAATAATCTCATATACAAACCGATCCGAGCTTTAACCAATCCGAACCTACCCAAACTCGGTTCAAGCTCGTTAAGATAATGAGCTTTTTTCGGGCTCAGGCTCGGCTCGTGAGCCTAATTATAGAGCTCAAGCTCGGCTCATACGAGCTGAGCCCGAGCCTGAGCTTGAGCCGAGCTAGCTTGGCTCGTTGACAGCCCTAGATGAGATTCCTTTTAGGAATCGAATTTTACCTAATAAAAGCCGGATGTGAGACCTTAATCAAGGCGCATGAGAGTTGTAATTTGGATTAAAGAGCTCAAGTTAGGCACATGGATTGCGATTGAACTCAAATCCGCACGGTGTTAGAGGTTGACATACTCTTGGATGGGCCTAGAGCTCCACCATAGCATGTGTTGCATACCACATGTGCTAGTAGTGACGTTTTCCTTGGAGAGCAAGTGAACGGATCCCTATTTCCTTGTTGTATGAGCTCAGGATGATCCTGATTAGGATCAACTTGTGCCCTTCTTTACCTTTGACTATGTTGTGAAGTAGAGACATGATGATCGCTGCTTTAGCATTCTTTCCTATGGCCATTGATGATACGATCTAAAGGGGTTTTGAATGGGTAAGTAGTTAGGTAGAAGCTAATTGGCATGAAGCTCAGAGAAGACTATTTGGCATCACATTCCTAGAGATATGATTCATGGAGAGATGTGCTCATGATTTAAAATTATCATCT
>JAUPMG010000017.1:4804498-4826399 GCA_031762675.1 Pachysandra terminalis
ACATGATTCTAGAAATTATTTCTCCCAAAGATTTTGGTGAAAAATAATTTTTTTTTGGTGAAAAGAATGAAAATTTGGCAATTTTTAGAGTTTAAATGCATTTTTTAACTATTTTTTTTTAAATTAAATCAGTTTGACTAAAGTTGACCAAAGTGAATTTATTTCGCCAAAATTTCGACAATTTCGGTCACTTTTTCGCCAAAATATTTCCGGCGAAATAAGTGAATTTCGTATTTCGGATACCTTATCCGAAACCGAAATTTCGCAAAATTTCGGCGAAATTTCAAACTATGGGAAAGAGCAATGATCAGAGTGGTGTGTCCAACTGTAGGCTCTCTCTTTGGCATAGAGGTGGCAATTGAGCGGGTTTGGGTCGGGTTGATAGGGGTATTAATGATTTAGGAGTTAACCCAAATCCGTCTATTTAATAAACGGGTTGAAATAATCAAAGCGGCACCTAACCCATCTTGATCTGTCTAATCTTACTAAATTTTGGTTATTTGTTTTTAAATATTTTATCTAATGTCTTGTATAATAAATTTGATTATAAGTTACAATAATATTGTAATTTGATATTCATTTTATCTATAATTTTATTTAATCTCACGTAAACAATAATAATGCAATATTTATAATATTCTACTTTCCATCTCTAATGCTCCAGCCTCTTGTAAGGTGGGTGCGGATCGTTCCATATGGTTTAGGACAGAGTCAGACATTGTGGTGCTACCAAGAGGGGAGCTCATGATATGTGCAAATAGGGTTTTAAGTGTTGAGATCTTGGATCGGACCTATCCCGACTGATCTCGATCCAGATGGCGATATCGGCTGACCAAAAAGTTGGATCGTCTTAAAAAAAATTGGATCGGCTAGACCGGTCATCAGAACGGTGAAACTGATCATCAGACCGGCTGTACCGGTCGGTATCAGACTGGTCCAAGACGATACATATTGGATTGCTTATTTTATAAATTAAAAAAAAAAAAAAAATTGAATCGGGTCACTGGACCAATCAAGATTGGTCGGTCTGTATCGGTATCGGTTGGATCGGCCAATCAGGACCGGATTGATCCGATCCTTGAAACCATGGGCGCAAACCCATCACATGAGTGAAGAGGAGATGACTAATTTAATTTGGACAGCTGGCATTAAGTTTGCCACATGTAACAGTTGTTATGATGGTGGAAATTATAACGAGATGGCAAAACTTTTTTTTTTTTTTTGTTATGAGTTGGACAAATTTTGTTAACTGCTCTCTTGATAGGATTGTTTGGCGTCACCAGGCTGCACAAGTCAAGAGTGAATGGGTACCCAATACTCCACAAACCCGGTAGAATCAAACCCATTTAATAAGCTCAGTTCCAAGTTCTATAGACCCGGTTCAAAATCGGGTTCAGTTCCTACTCTATTAAAGCTAGTCTCGTTAAGAATCAAGTCTACACTGATGTATCCATAAGGTATCGGGTCTCTTGGATTTGTTAAATGATTATTAATTATTCTTTATATCTTTAAAAGACAAAATAAATTTAGATTTAAATAAAAATTTAATTTATATTTTAAATAGTTCATTATATTGATTTTAAACAATTAATAATTATAACATGAATTAATTAACCTAAAAGTGATCATTAATATATCTTTTTAAATGTCAACTTACATTAGACATTCATTTTATACGGTGGATGGTGTGTTACGTGTTGGGTGTAATTATTTTATCGACGTTTAGATAAATATAAGTTTTAGAAATGAAATTGTTGTTTTGATAATCAAATAATATTAATATAGTGAAAATAAACACTTTTGCAAATACATTAATGTAGCAGTACCGGGTATCTGCATAGAACTAGGTATTTGTGAGTTCGATTCTGGGACTAAGGGTGACAATCCTGAACCCGAAACACTCCAAATAATAGAGTTGGATTCGTGAACTAGGGATTTATAATAGATTCTATGTTTTGATAATTTGAATCTTAATTTCTCTTTATGAGTTAGATTCTTTAATTTATTAATAATATTGTAACAACTAATTAGATTTAAGATTTTGATGATTGATTTTATTTTTTATTTTTTAGTTATTTAAAATTTTTAATTTGTCAAATTTTATTTTATATAATTAAATTCTTGATTTCTCTTATTAGTTAGATTCTTTAATTTGTTAGTAAAATTTTTATAACTAATTAGATTTAAGATTTTGATAATTATCCAATGTTATACATCACCATGCAATTAGTCCTTCCCACATTCATTCCCTATTAGGGCTTTATGACGATCGATGAAGTACCAAAACTGATCATAGAGTGTTATATGCTAACATCAATGTATTTTTTTTTCACAAATAACCATAATTGAAATTAAAGAATAAGAACACAACTCTAAAGCCCAGACCATAGTAGTAAATATTGTGATACAGACAACGGATCAAGAATAGATGCTAATTTAACAAAAGGAAGATATTAAAGACGTATACAAGAAGATAATAAACACATAAAAAATTTTCAAATAAGAGAAATAAAAGTCAACCTTGTTTGAGTAGAGGTGTAAATGAGCCGAGCCGAGCCGAGGTAAGCTTTGCTTAGCTCAGGCTAGTAAATCTCTAGCAAAGCTCAGGCTCATTAAAAAATTTTAGGCTCCGATCCAAGCCGAGCTTTGCCCAGCTCGCAAAAAGTTCGGCTTATAAAAAATTGAAGTCGTAAAAAGCTTAGATTAATACAAATGTATTAACATTATAGTTGATAGCTGTTATTATATGTAATATAATATGTAAGCATGTGTTTACTATTAATATATAGTATAAGATATAAGAATATGAACGTATAATCACATATACAAACTGAGTCTAGCTTTAACTGTGCCAAACCTACCCAAGCTCGGCTCAAGCTCGTTAAAATAATGAGCTTTTTTTTGGGCTTAGGCTCGGCTCGCGGGCCTAATTTTAGAGCTCAAGCTCAGCTCAAATGAGCTGATCCCGAGCCGAGCTAGCTCGGCTCGTTGACAGCCCTATGTTTGAGCATGTAAAGTGTAGACTTAATGAGATGACAATAAAAAGATATAATTGGATGATACTGAAGGATCTAAGAGCACCCAGCAAAACATGAATGGAACTACTTCTTCTTATTGAATTGGAAGAAAATAACAGGATTTTATCTTGCAAATACCATCTAACTGAGATCAGGAAATTTGTTGATGTAACACTAAATAGCTTCCATCTCTGGTTGTCAAACTCACTTCACATTTAAGATCGACCTAAAATAATCAAACATCAAAAACCTTCTTCTTCTTCTGTGGGTGGGATACTTTGCATCAAAATGAGCAGCAGTTGCTTCTAAGCATCCCCTTTACTGGGGGTGTAACAATAATTTCAATTCCTATCCGATTGCTTCTATCACTGTAAGCAAATAACATAAATTGCGCGTGAATGCAGCTTATATACAATCATCAACCTCTAAATACATTAGCAAATTTGGGTCTGTTAAAAGTGGCACTTGGCTCCACGGGCTTCTTGAGATCAAGCAACATCACTTCCATCTGAATCCCAGAATTGATATCTGCAAGCAAACCCCATTAGAGAATGATAACTAGCTATCTTCTAAACCATAGACATGTCACCGCCACAATTTTTTTTTTCTGTTACGGTTGGTTCCAATACTTAACCGTGACAGCCTGTAGAGCAGAGCCACGAGACTTTTGGACAGTGATGAGACAAGAATTTCCATTTGGAGTTGTTAGGAGGATTTGTAGGGAATGAATTCAGCAGCATCACTGGCGTTTCCTGTGATAGAGAGAATAACCAACAAGAGCAGACATAAAAAATGTCCATAATACCTGCCAAAGATAAAATACATTAGGGAGCTGCTAAAAAATGATAAACATATCCCAGTAACATAATATTTGAGGAATCAGTACTGTATTGATTGTATGCCATCGTTCAAGCCTTCTGATCCGAGACTGCATGTCTTCAATTATTCCTTCAATTGGAGAAACAACCCTGCTTGGCAAGGATTCTGAAGCCGAACTGCTGCCCTGTTTTTGCCCCATTTTGCGTAAGGAACATTTGACAGTGCAAATTATAACAAAATAATACTCATGCCTGCACATTATTGCTTTTCAAATGCAAATATAGTTGTAACACTTTACTGGCTAGATGATACAATAAAAGAAGTAACAGGGATTCTTTTCACGGGGAAAGCTGCTGATTGACAACATCAAATTTACAGAATAGGGTCACAAATAACAACCCCCTCGTAACCCCGGTTGCCAGAGATGGGGATTATCACTGCAGATGTTGGATTACGGAAATAAAAATGTGTAAGACGTCATCATTGTCTTTGGGTTTGAAGGGATATGAAATTTTGTTTTTGATAAATAGCGAAATTTTCATTAAATATCAAAAGGGGAAAGGTAGAAAAAATAACAAGGCGTAATCCAAAAAGGATAAGGAGAAAATGAAAAATGATAAGAAATAACAATCAACCAAGAGGGAAAATACTTTACTCTCTGACCCTGTTATGACTTATGAGCTATAGTTCCCCATGCCCTGATGATATCCGAAATGGATAAGTCCCTAAAATCTGGTAAAATGCTAACCCAAGAAGCCACCATTCCCAAGACAGAATCCCCCATTACCGGTAAGGTTCTCCATTCACCCTGAAAAATCTTCCTGTTTCTCCCCAATCATAATGTATTTATCAAAAAGAAAAATATTAATCATAATGTAGCAAAAGCTACCACTCTGTATATCAATCGCCCTTTCTTCCCCAACATGGGAAAACGCCTCTGGACTAAAAAAGATCTGACATCCCTTGAGAAAACCCACTTGACTCCAATCAGTCCGCAAAAAAAGTGCCACACCTCCCTGGCAAAGCTGCAATGTATAAAGAGGTGATCAATGGACTCGTCTCTTCTGCTCCTTTTCCTATGGAGATTGTCATAGGTAGAGATTGTCATAGGTATTGATCCTATACAACACAGTTGTCCATGTAAAAGCTCCAACTCTGGGTGGGATTCCAGGTTTTCAAATCAATGCAAAAGGGAAAGATGGTGCTGGGGCGTCACAGCCATTACTAATTTGGCTGAAAAAGGACTTAACCGAATAAATTCCGACTGATCAAAATCCTATGGTTAGTGGCGAGATACATCCTTAAGCAGGGCAGAAAAGGAGGTGCACTCATCAGTGTCTGCAGGTCTTAGACTGCATCTGAAATTCAGATGCCAGTCCAAACCTGTAGGGGACTGAGATAATACATCAGCTGTCTTAGCCTACCTATGAGTGGTCAAACAAAAGAGCCGGGGGGAGTGGGATGATCAGAGTTCTTCTCCCCACCAAAGGTCAACCCAGAACCGAATCAAGGAGCCATTTCCTGCTTTGAATCGAAGGAACGGGGACATAGGTGTGAACAAGTCAGCAATGGCCCTCCAAGGACTAGAACTGTGCATTCTTCCTCTAGGGTTAACATCCCATCCATTCTCATGTTGGCCATATCTACTCTTTATAATATCGTGCCACAAACTTTCTTTCTCCATATTGAAACACCAAATCCATTTCCCAAGTAAGGCCAGATTCCTCGTAGCAAAAGACCAGGACCAGGATTATGACATTGATACTTTACCAAAAGATAATTCATGCACAATAGATGGAATCAGAGATCAACAATCAGAACCATTTATCACGAGGTCAACAGGTTGGACAGCATAACTATTAACTGTTGAAATTGTACCAGCAACTAGGTTAGACTTTAATAGTGTGAGCCAACAAGAGTTTAGGACCAATTACACGTCTTCTTGGAGATCATAATGAAAAAACAAGAAATTCCTTTTGCAGTGAAGACGTCTTCTACCAAACACAAGTTTATAGTACACTCACATCAAATACCTTTATAGCTGCTTAATATTATCATATATAATCCTTCTTATCATCAACTCAAGAAGAAATGATCTAGTTGCATGAACAAGTTTTGAGTAAATCTGTACTCCCCTCAATCTAACTGTCAGCTCTTAAATGTGGGCTCAGATATTCAACTCAACAAATAAATGTTGTAAGGTACTACGAACTTGCCAAATGAATTGATGTTCTTCTACAACAATTTACATAAAACATATCCAAATTCATAAGAATATATCACATTTACTCGATACGCATACCTGAGATTGAATAAATTTTTCAAGTTCCTGCAGTCTTGCTGCTTGCTGAGCATGGATTCCTGTGGAGCTTCTTTCAAATGATGGTAAGCTTTCCAGAATAATTTGAAGATAACTCTGTAAAGTACAGCAGAAGTCACTAACTAGGAAAGGTCAAAGAAATGTAACTAAACCCAATGTCATGCTTGTGTATAAATTACAAGGTAAAAACATGAAGACACTAAATATATGAAATTACTAGGGCAAAAACCTTTGTGGTATAGGAACCATCCAGGCTAAGCGTTGAACTAGCAGCCGCCACAACTTCTTTATTTGTTCCTTTAATTTGCAGGTAAGAGCTTGGAACATCTTGTAAATGATCGACCTCAATAAGAATCTAAAGGAGACGAGTCAAAGAAAAAAACACATTGTAAGAGCAAAAATGCTATAGTTCCACAATTAGCTTTTTCAGAGAATGCACACATCTAAAAAATGGCCAAGCATGACAGATGGAAAATCCCATACAGAACCTGGACAAGCTCTGAGATAAAACTCAGAGGCAATATGTTAATACTATCACACCAAATTTACAAAATACAAGTAGAGACCAATAGTTTTGACACATATTTCCTAGCGTTTCAACTATCAGCATAAATATTGCAATGATTCCATGAGATAGTTGCCACCTCTACTAAAGGATATTTGCAATGCTTGCTATGAATAGTCTTACATGTGTTCTTTCTTTTAGAATAAGAAGTTGAGAATTTTGATAACATTAGCAACATTTCGTTCAATGACTAATGAAGCTTGTGGAGGTTACAGGCAGTACAACAGAAAAAAAGCTATTTGCTTTGTGGCAATCCAAATTCTATACTAATAGTACAGCTATGTACTTGAATAGCATTTTAAATTGTTCCAACCTAAGTCTTAGACATGGCTTCCAAATCATGCATAATCTCATTGATGCAACTTGGTAGCAGGCTGGAATCAAATTCAGATCATGTGAAAAAGACTGGATCATAAAAAAGTTCTATCCTTAATTTTGCGTTTCAAGGCTGTTTCACAGTTTTTTTCTTTCATTTTTTTTTAATCTGCCTCTGGATGGAACTTTAGTTGTAAACTAAGACTTCCATGTGGCATCTATCATGGACTCACTAGTACGACTCATCAAGCATTAAGTCAGGCAACATATGATTAGTTACTATTATTTTCACCTGGAGCCATCCTTAGCAAATTGGCAATACATGGACAAGCCAATAGAACAATGTAACGGAAGCACACCTAAACAAGTATGAGAGCAACTAGAATAATGCATGGTCATGTATGTGCATGGGATCTTCAGAAGAACCTGGGGAGGGGGGTCTGTGTGGCTAGGCGTATCTTATATGGGGCAACTAACTAGCACTAGTGGTTCTTGAAGAAATGTGGTTTGTTAGTCAAAAGCATAACCTGGCTGACACTGCAATCTTAGAGGATGTTGCCCCACCAGCCGAGTTAATGAGGACGATGTGAACAGTTTGCCACTGAAATGCTGATACTAACAGATTCTGCCAACATCACATCTCAGATCCTATAAAAACTTGAGGGAGGATGGGGGCGGTCATGTACAAGGAAACACACATTATTTGACTATGTTGGTTCACTCTTGTGCCAGTGCGCGCTTCTATCTGCACCCTTTCTCCTTAGCCGTTCTAGACCTTCTACTGCCAACAATAGTTAAAAGGACTGGGCAGGTGGTGTTGATGAAACACTCTTATTAACTCTCTGAACTTTGTAATGTGTAAAGAAACACTGATACCTGCATCGTTCACCTTACCCACTGTACCATATCACATACAATATGCTATGGGTATAGATATACTGTATATGTTCGGGGGTATAGATATACTGTATGTGCTCGGCAATATCAATCCATGGTCACTTTTTTCGGATTCAATTTTTATTAGATTGCCTACGTACAGAAATCCCTGAGCATGCACCAATATTATGGAGTTGTTTAAAATTGTTAAAACGAGTATTCTCCTTACGTGGACCTCTGTTTTGTCACACTTCAAGTTTAAAATTGCTTTATTTTATACTTGAATGCATCGGGATTGTATCAGTTGCAAATCAAGCTGCATGCTAGATTGCTCGTTTGTTTTATACTTGAATACATTTAAAACAAATGGAAACCTACAAATAAGGTTTGAGTATTGGAAATTGAGGTGGCTGATACCAGCCACCGATATGATAAAATATGTCTTGGTAGATACGACTCGGTCTGCATCAGACTTGTATCAGTTGTATGGGCTGATATATTAAAAACTTTATCTATTTCATCAATATGTATTGGCTGATACATCTCGGCCGAGTTGCAATGGTCGATACCCTCTGTTTCGCAAATGTGTTTTAAAGGGGTTTTCTTCAATGCTTTGAGCTCAAAACTTCTCCACCTCTCACCCAATGCTTCTCAGTGCTATTTAACTTCACATCTACACAGTTTGTCGACAAAATAACAAGGATTTATAAACTTTCAACCGAATCAAAGCCAAATCTCCAAGATATCGGATTTTTTCGATTCTAGGTGAGTTTTCTTTGACTTTTTCACGTAAATGCATATTTTCTTGTTCATTTCATTAGGTCTAGATGTTTAGGATATTATCAAGTTGATTTTATAAATCATATGTGAGACTTGACAAAGATATAATAATTTTCTAATTTTGGATTTTTTTTTGGACAAACTTTCTATTTTCTAAAAAAAAATTCTAAAAAATTGAATACCCAACATTTGAATTTTAAAGTATCTAAGCACCTAAATGCTTAGATCCATGGATTTGGAACTCAATCCATGCATCTAAGAGCATTGTTTTTCCAAATTTTTGTAAAAAATAATGTGTTCAATAAAATTTTAATATTTAGCTACATAATTAACTATAATTATTACAGCCTATGTTTGATAATTATATTTGTTTGTGTTGTGCATACATTGATTTGAAAGTTTTGTTTTTTTTTTTCACAAGAGTTTTAAAAATCCTTATAAATTATTATTATTTATTAAAAAATAGAAAGTACTATTGCATCTATACTTACTGCTTTGGGTCTTTGTTTGCCGTTTTTAATTTTAACATACAATTATTGCCTCATTGGTATTCTTTCTTCAGAATGGTTCCTGTAGAGAACCAGATGTAAGTTTGGTAGCATGGTGAGGCTATATAGGCATCATATCAGTGCAATTACTGCCACATGATTATTACCGGGGGTGTCAAATGATTCAAGCAACATCTTGCTACCATTAGGGGAAATGTGCACCATGTGAAAATGTTTCATCAGAATTTAGAATTGTGATGAATAAGCAACAAGGCAACAATTGTTAGGAAGAAAAGAAAAGATAATTATTACACTAGAGTAATGGAGACTGAGGATGACTTGTGTGACAGACATGCACAAGGGCATGGTAATGATGATGTACTTGTACCCCTTGATATGCTTGACCTTGTGGAGAGAGCATAGTATAAGATGGCTAGGAAAAAGAATAGAAGGGATGGAGAGAAGAAGAAGCATTATGGTATTTCGTGTGGGGGCCACCTAGGGGTAGAGGGGTGGAGCAGTAGGTGGTAGTGGTGCTTCTTCCATTTGAAGGGATGGTGATTCTATGCCACCATTGAAACAGTTTTTCTACGAGGGATGATCCTGTAGTAAGGAGGGCAACGCGAGGCAGAGCAGGTGAATCCTAGGGGACTTGATCCTTTTTTGTATAGAAGTGAAAGTTCAAACCAGATGAAACTGAAAGCTTTATGGGGAGGAAAGTTGCTGGAAAAGGTTGGTAGAGCAAGCACCAATTTTTTGTGTGCAGTGCAATCCCATTTAATGCTGCAGGTAACCCATATATTAATTTGATGGTTTCGATTATTGCTGAGGCTAGGCCAGGTGAGAAGCTTCTCACTCCATATCAGATGAGTGAAAAATATTTGAAGATGAAGGTTAAGAAATTGGAGAAATACACTGCAACATTAAAGAAGTCCTAGAAGAAATATGGAGTTATGATTGTGTGTGATGAATGGACTTAAAGAACAAAACGGCAATAATCAATTTTTTGGTGTACTGTGACAGAAACATGTCTTTCATTAAATCTGTTGATATTACTGGAAAGGAGAGGACAAGAATTTCTCTTCAAATTAATGGATGATGTAATGGAAATAGGGAAAGAAAACAAAGTGCAAGTTGTACATACAATGAACCATCCTTCAAGGCAACTGGAAGCATCAACATCTACTCTGGATACCTCGTGCGGCACACTCCATCGACTTAATGCTTGAAGATATTGGCAAGGTTACAAAGATTAAGAAAATGATTGAGATTTGAGAGTGCAAGGGAGATCATTTCTTTCATATAATGGAGTGTGAGATTGGTATCTCTAATAAAGAGTTTTGTTGAAGATAGAGATCTTTTGAGACCGGGCATTACTAGATTTGCCACAGTACATAGCCATTGAGTGTTTGGTAAGGTATGAAGGAGCATTGAAAAGGATATTTACCTCTGACGATTGGCTCAGACTTGGTATGTTTAAGGATAAAGCCAAGAAAGTCCAAGCACAGACAGTCTCCAACCTTGTGTGAACTAAATCTTTTTGGAAGAACGCAAGTTAACTGCTTAAAATCATGGAACCATTAGGAAAGGTTTTGAAGATTGCAGATCAAAATATGAAGACCACTTTATGTATAACCTATGAAGCAATAAATAGGACAAATTTGGCTATACAGAAAGGAGTGAAGGGCAACAAGAAATTCTAGGATATTATTGATATGAGATGGGAATGACTTCACCAAGCTATACATGTAGCAGATAAAATTAAATTTCAATTATTACCTTTCAATAAGAAATAATAAATTAATAATACATGCTACATACTTTTTTTTTCTTTCTAATTCCTTTGATTACTTGAATAGCTGCTTATTTCTTAAACTCGGCCTTTCAATATATTGTTGATTTTTTCCAACACCTTGAAGTGAGGCATGAACTTCGGGCTGTCATGATACGGTTGGAGTATGATCTCCCAAGTCAAGCTAGAGCCATGGGTAAGGTAATAAAATCTATAACTTCTAACTAGACAATAAATATTTAAGATGTGAATTAAAGATCTAATCTTTTTTTTCTTTGACCATGATTGTAGATTGAAATATTTACAGAAGCAAGGGGAGAATTTGGGAAGGCATTGACGATACATGCCCAAAAGACTAGTCAACAAGGTTAATACTTAATGAAATTTGTTTTCTAGTACAATCCATATGGATATAGGCTCTCAATCTCAGCATCTAACATGATTATTTTCAAAACTTGCAGCTCTTTGGTGGTATAACTACAAAGATAGTGCACCGAGTATTAGGACTACTTTCGTAATAGTTCTAAGTCAAACGTGCTCCTCAAGGTGTGAATGAATAGATTCACATCAAACCCCCTAACCGGTTGAGAATGAAGAAGCTCCATCAGCTTGTCTTCGCCCATTATAACATGTGTTTGAGGGCATAGGATATGATGGATCAATCAGATGAAGAAGACTACTTTAATCTTATCGACCTCGATCACATATTTGAATTTAATAACATTCTCGATTCTTGGATGCGAGAGATGGAATCTCCTTCACCATATGGGATAGTTTTAAGCTGGTTAGAGGAATTTGATTATGAGAATACGTCACTTGGAGTGACGGTAAAAGCCTCGGGCTGTTAGCATGCAAACGTGGGTTCGAGTCTGAGCGCAACCACTTTGCGCAAAAAAATGCCAAAGGTTAGGTATGTTACCAGTCCACCCCTCCTGAGACCTTGCTTCGGCAGGACCTACACCACGTTATAGTCCCTTGTTTTTTTTGGGGGGGGGGGGGGGCGCCCCGTTCAGAGGTGGAGATGAGAAGCATATTGTGATTGATGATGATGATGGGGTGGTGGTGATGATGATGGTGCTAGTGCTGGTGATGATGGTGTTCAAGAAGAACACGTATCGGTTGACTATGGACGACCAATACATTGCTGGGAAAGATACTCATCATTGTCCTACTCAACACCACTACCATAAACGTAGGGGCAGGAGGGCAAGGAAGGGGAAGTGCTTATAATCGCAATGACTACAAGACACTGATGAGATCCAACCTCTCTCATATTGGAGTCAAAGATAGAGGCAATCCAACGCAGACTTACTTACAAAACCAAATGGCAATGTAGGGACTTGGGCAACCTATTTATTACCTTCATCATTACAGTCAGTACATCACTGCTTACTACGACAAAACCATTGGTAGTTAGAGCTATAACCAGACATCTAGAAGCAATGCGAAACCTATCTATTATCCTCATCATTACGGTTCGTAGGTGCTTACCAAAACCAGCACACTAGTAATCAAAGCTATCACCAGCTGTTCGAGAGTAGTTGGAGCTATTGTACTAAGTCTGAGTCCAATCAAATGTCATAGCAGGATTATGCCAACTTCTTCTTCAACCCACCATTACTAGTATTGGGAGTTATTTTTTTCGATAAAGCTTACAAACATTATATAAATAGGAAGAATGTATAGTATAGTATTGGGAGTTATTGCTAACATGTTCGACATTGGTTTGACTTCTAGATGCATTATATATATTTTTTTTGTTGTTGTTGTTAGCCTTGGTTTCTTTATTATGATAGATGATACTCCATATATAGTGTATGATCATTTTGAGCTTCCTAAAAACTATTATTTATGCTTTATTTTGTTTTAACGCCTATTTTATCATTTTTTTAACAAAAACAACAATCTAAAATTTTTTAGATTTTTAGAGTGGGGCTGGATCCGTATCAACCGAGTCGTACCATATCAACTAATAGGAATTGGTTTTGATTGGGCTAATACCCGATATGAAACTGATTATGGACAGCAGAAAGCTCTTTGGTTATAAACTTGAATAATAAATAAAAGAAGAAAAAATAAAGGGAAGAGAAGGATAATCTGACATAATCTCACCGCCAAGACCTAAAAACGCTAAAATATATCCAAAATAGCTTCAAAAACAAGAAATATTATCCTACTAAAAATTTCACATGAGTTTCCTAGATAATCCTAATTTTTTTCTTATTCAAACTCTAATAAATAACTAAATCCCAACCTAAAAAGGACCCCAATAATTGGGTTTGCTAGAGAATCCATGGGTATGACCCAACTAACAAGTATGGACTACATACAATTAATTGAACTGGGCCAGCTGAACCGTTCTACATCAGAAACCGATACCTTAAACCTTGCCTACAATAACGGTATCACCATCACATCATCGCCACCCACCACCACTACTACTACAAAGATGACCATCAGCTCCAACAATGACACCACAACCACATTGCCGTCATTAGAGCCACCACCACTTTTGGTGGTAATGACATTACCACCTCCGCCACTACCACCAACTGTGACAATGGTATTACCACTACATCACCATGTTTTAGTAAGATCAAAACCATTTTCCAAGCCTATCTTATTTCAATCCAAACAAATGAAAATGAAAAATGCACATTTTCAATCCTTTGTTCATGTTTCTAGCCAAACAATTACAAAATACATATTTTCTAACAAAACCAATTTGATGTAAAACCATTTATATGGAAACAAATTGAGCACAAGTACCAGGCGATACCGATACGTGTCACTGTTGTTGTTCGGAGCCCAAGCTTCAAACTCCTTGTACAAGCATCCGTTTTGTATGATTTTAAAACCCAACCAAATATCAAACCCTTTTTGCAAATTGACTGCGGATCGAGGCTCCGATGGCAAAGATATGAAAAAAATCAAGAATCCTTCCAGTTTTTGAGGTTTTCGCTTTTTAGGTAAAATCTTTGTTCTTTCCCACCCCCACCCGAATGCTTGAAACCATATCTATTAAGTTGTAAATAAGTAGATTAATCAAATGTTGACATCAAGATTTTTTGGTTGTATATATGCTACCTGTATTCTGAAGGTGGTTTGGGGGTTAGATCAATCAAGCATATTGTTCATAGTCTTCGGTTGAAACAAGCCTGGAATATTCTAGCTTCGAATCCTCTCTCTAGTACCTTTATGAATTTCAAGTATATTAAGGATTCTCATCCTTTGGATTTACATACTAAGGTTCTGGATTCTCACTTATGGAGACATATTTGTGGTGTCTTTAAATACTTATTTCAAAATATGGTTTGGAAAGTGCGTGAAGGTATCATGGATTTCTGGAGAGATAATTCACTTATTTTTGGCCCCTTGTGTGAATTGGTAGATGATGTGGATATTTGTGTTCCGTTATCTGTCAGATGTTTTTGCCATTAACTTTACAATTCATGGGTTATCTCTTTCTTTAAATCATAGAATTTCCAGGTGTATTCTTGATCTGAATTTATCTATTTCAGATTCTCTGGATTGCTGTATTTGGTTGCCTTCAGCTAATGGGATTTTCTCTGTTAAGTTTGCTTACGAATCTTGTCGGCCTCAGAGGGATTCTATCAGATAGCATAAAGAATTCTGGTTAAGGCCTATTCCTTATAAAATTTCGGTTTTCATGTGGAAGCTTTTTTACTGTGCCATTCCAATTGCTATTAAGCTTCATCAGCTTGGTTTTCGTCTTGCATCAAAGTGCTCCCGTTGTTCTTCTGCTGCTCATGTTGAATATTTTGGTCATGTGTTTTTACTTACTGCGATTGCATCCTATGTTTAGACTAAGTTGGGTTCTATTTTCAATGTCCAGCCTTCTTTGAACTCTTTTGTTTCTCATTTACATGGGTGGTGGTCTCAACTCTCTCGTAATCAGATTGGTTTGATTCGGTGTATGATTCCCTTGTTGGCTAGTTGGGAATTATGGCTTGATAAGAATTTGTGCAAGTTTGAGGGGATTTGTGGTCCTAAAGCTTAAGGTCCTTAATTGGATTCATGAGTTGGTGCCTTTCTTAAAACCTAAAGCAGGGTTATCTACTGCAGATCAGGTAACTCTAAATCTGCTTTTTGTTAAAGTTTTACATGTTCCTGTTAAAGAAGATTTGATTCTTTTTTGGAGCAAACCTCCTTTGGGGGCTGTTAATCTTAATACAGATGGGGCTTCTTTGGGAAATCCGGGTAAGGCTGGTGGTGGTGGTAGAATGGTGATGTCATTGCTACGGTTTCTCATTTTATGGGGAATCTTGTACTAATAACATGGATAAAATTCGTGCTTCATCGGATGGGCTTCAGCTTTGTGTGGATGCTCGTTGTTATAGAATCTTTGTGGAGGTTAACTCTACCATGTTAGTTTCATGGTTTAAGCGTTTGGCTGCTGTGGTTAACTGGAATTTATCTTATTGGTGGGCCAAAATTCGGCTTTTATGTGATATTCTGCATGCAAATTTTTCTCGTGCATTTAGAGAGGTGAACTTGATTGCGGATCGTCTGGCTCATCATGGTGTTTTATCCAGATGCAATACTAAGTTTGATTCTGTTTCTGCCCTCCCTCGTGAAGCTGCCGCTGCTTTTCGTCTTGATAAAAATGGTCCTCCTTATCTTAGGAAAAGAAAATAAGTTTATTGTTGTTAGGTTCTCATGTTTTATAAATGATAAAAGAGCGTCTCATGCATTGCATTTTCACAACTTTTCATGTTTAGCACCTTTCGAGGGGTAAAGTTCATATGCCCACACCCCCCGGCTAGGTGTATCGTTTACCTTGATTCTAATATACAGGTTGGGGTCTTTGTCACAACCTCCCTCCCTCCATTGGAGTGCCTCTAGTCTCTTGGGACTATCGGGTTTTCAAATAATGAAAAAAATCTTAAAAAAAAAAAAGTAAGCTTGTTTTCAGAAGGTGCACTTAGTTAAATTAGAAGAAAAATGCAAATACCTTGCAATCCTGGTAGATTAATGCAGATGCTTCAATGTATGCTATAGCTTGGTACCTGACATCAGACACCCAAAAAAGCAAATATTGCATATCAACAAGAATGATCAAGTACATCAACTCGTACAAATTTAAAAAGAAGAAAAGCGCAAAAAAGAAAAACAATAAATTGAGCAGTAGAAGTCCATATCATTGAGATGCTTTGCTTCAATGCAAGGAAATTCATAGTCATGTGCTAGCCTTGTACTTCCAAGAAGAGTGAAATAAATCAACACACCAGGAAACCACACATGAACCACTTCCTATACTATTGGCACATCAAGCCTCCATTGTTCCACTTCCCGTACGCTCAGAAGCATAGTGTTTAAACTTGGTATCGGATTGGGGATCGTCCCAATCCGATACCGAGTTGGATCAGCGATCCAACTCCGGATCGGCCTATCCAAACACTGACTCGCAATGAAAAAAAAATTAAAAAAATCAGAAAAAAATAGAAAATAACCTTTGTGCCAACGTGCCATCAGATCGTAATTGGGGATTGGAAAAATAGAAAATAACCTTCGTGCCATTGTGCCATTGGAAAAATAGAAAAAATCAAGAAGAAGAAGAGTGTTGGAGGTCGAATGGCTTTATACTTTTTGAGTGCTGTTGCAGAATCTTTCCAATCAAGAAGAAGAAGACGCGTAGGCTTACAATCAGTCTCCGCTTGCTCGGGAAATTGTGGAAATCCCTTGCTTCCCTCTCCCGATCTGAAAAATCAGTCTCTCGATCTCGATTCTGAAAATCGACAAGGGCACCGGTAAGTCTCTCTCTCTCTCTCTGAAACTTCTCTCCCAGTCCAGCACTCCAGCTCTCTCTTTCTCTGGAAACTTCTCCAGGTTTTTTTTTTCTTTTATTATTATTTTTTTTTTTATAAAAACGTGGCCTCTCTCTCTCTCTCTGAAACCTGTGCTGGCTGCTGCTTTTTTTTTTAGATTTGGACTGGACGATCCAGTTTGGATTGTCCGGTCTGACTGGCCGATTCTGTCACAGAGTCGGTCCGAGTCATTGATATTTTAGGTTTTTTGGGATTGGCCAGGGATCGTGGCTTGTCCCTGGCTGATCCCAAGTTGGACCGGCTGATCCGGACCGGGATCGGCCGATCCTTTACACTATGCTCAGAAGATTTAACATTTTCTAACACGTGTTACAGTCCACCACCCTAAGGGTTCAAGTACGGTGGGGCATCTGTTTGGTATTACAGAAATAAAAATCTGTCACAGAAACACATTTGGGATGGTACATCACTGTAGGAAATGAAAAGCAATCTAGAACTGAATATTCCACCAAGAGGTTGTTAATTTTTAGGGACTTGTTCTACATCGATAGTAGATCTTATGTATGGATGCAAACTGAATTCTTGTGCAAGAAGATAGTGGAAAAGATTGTGATATTTTGATCAAGTGTAACATTATACCCCCCCTTCCAATTATTCTTTGCCAGTTCTGAAAGTTTTCAAGGTGATAGGACAGCCAGACATGATAGATTTCCTGCTTGTTGATTATAACAAAAATTTCGCTATGCAAAGCCCAATGCCAAGATGATTTCTGACTGGGTTTAGAGGGGATTTGGCACGCCCCAAAGTGGTGGTTTGCAGAACCAAGGTGGCCTTTTGCTTTCCATTTTTCCCTGGGGTTAGGGATGGAATGCTGGTTCAATATACGAGATCAATATTGTTTTAAGGCAAGCGCCAGGGTAATTAAGAATTTTATTTCCAGGAGGGATAAGGTGGCTAGGGGAGCCCATGATTAGGATCTTCCTATTACTATTTGTAAGGGAATTAAGAGTTGCACCTTGCCCACTGCTCATCCTATTTGTCACTTTATTTCCTATCATGCTTTATCTCCATTATACCGTATCTTTATTGCGTTTGTATCTTCTGTGTAAATCCCAGACACTGTTGTAGAGGCATTAACTAATCCCAAATGGAAGGCTAAAATGGTGGAAGAAATGAACGCCCCTCATAAAAACAATACTTGGATGCTGGTAGACCTTCCTGGACGAGGAAAATATATATATATATATACACACACACATATGTTGGATTTTATTTGGGTTTTTTCTGAGAAGTAGAAAGAAAATGGATCAGTGGAGAGGTATAAAGCTAGTCTAATGGCAAAGGATACACTCAAGACTTGTGGAGTTGACTACAAGGAAATGCTCGCTCAAGTATTGAAGATGCATGTCTATCAAAGTTCTTCTGTCATTGGCAGCTCATTTTTCATGATCTCTACAACAACTCAATGCGAAAAATGCATTTCTCAATGGAGATTTGTAAGAAATCTACATGTTGCTTCTGCCTGATTTTAAATCACCTGAAGTGAAGGGAAAGTGCGTCGGCGAAAGAAGTCAATTTATGGCTTGAAGCAATCTCGTCGAGTCTAGTTTGACAAATTTAGCAAGGCCATCAAAAGAATTGGATATTCTCAATGCTATTCAGATCATACTCTTCTTGTTGAAAGGGATGAGCAAGTAACTAGAATCTTAATTGTTTATGTTAATGCTATTGTAATGGTAATTCTCCTTCAGAAATACAAAAACGTAAATCATTCTTACCATCTGAATTTGAGATTAAAGAATTGGCTGCACTGTAGTATTTCTGGGTATTGAAGTGGCTTCTTCAAGGAAAGGGATCTTTATTTCCAAATGCTTTGGGATGGACCTGATGAAAGATACAGGGAAATCGGGTGCTCAGCCAGTTGACACTCCTATGACCTAAATCACAAACTTAGTGAACATGACCATGGCTTACTATCTAATAAGGCGAAGTTCAAAGGCTGGTTGGTCGATGATTGTACCTTTCTTTGACGAGGCTTGGTATTGCTGTTGCAGTAAGTGTTATTAGCCAATTTATTCGTACACCATGAGTTCCGCATCAAGAAGCTGCTGATTGGAATTTAAGGCATCTAAAGGATCCACCAGGAAAAGGTTTACCATTCTTTAACTATGGTCATTTGAAAGTGGAGGCTTTTATAGATGCAAACTGGATAGGTTCTATTGATGATCGTCAAACTAGAACTAGATATTGTACTTTGTAGGTGAAAATATTGCTACTTGCAGTGATTTCAACGTCATCGACATGTCGACAATTATTGAAGTTGTGACATAAAATTCAAGGGAAATCGCAAGATTTCCCTTTTCCCTCGTGTCGCACGACATATCGCACGGCATGAGGGAAAAAATATATTTTTTTAAAAAAAAATCCTATAGAATTATGAAAACATTAAATAAAAAGTTAGTAAAAATTATAAGAAAAAAACAGTAATTTATTCTTTGCATAATTATAATTTGTACACTGTAAAAATCAAAGAAAATATTAATAAAATATTAAAAAAAAAATAAATCAGAAAAATACTAAAATATTCAGAAAAATAGAACACTTAGAAATATGAATGGAATCATTGTTTATGCATTTGTAATGCATACACAATCATAATTTACACTTTTATGCTTCTTTTTTTGTAATTAAAAATTATAAAAAAATAAACATAAATAAAATTGATAAGGAACAATCTATCTATTTTAGATTTATAACTTATGAACGTTTTCATGCTTTTGTCTTATAGCTTGAACTTCATTTGACTTGTGACTTGCGATATTGAATTACTTTTTTATAACTTATATCATATAATGTATGATTGTATTCATGTTGACAATGATTACTTGATTAGCACTACTTTACTTGTTAATCACTTATTTGTTGAAAAGTTATGTGCTTGTTGCTTAATTGAATGTATTACTTTTTGACCTTTTGTACAACTGGAGTTTGAAACTGATAGCTCGACACTACAGTATCAACCCTAACCCCCCCTCAACTAATGGTCTTGATTAAGGGAGTGTTTTGTTTTTACATGTTTTGATGTATATAGGTGTATTTAGGCCTCAATTTTGCTCATCTAGGAGTTGAGATCAAAATTCCATCAAAAAACTAAGGGGGCATTTGGTGGGCATTCCGGATTCTGGATTCTGATTATAATCTCGAATTATGAAAATCCAGATTCTTATTGTTGATTTTCAAAATCCAAAATCATGTCTGGGGATATTGGATTCTGAAATTTCATTTTGCCAACAAGAATCGAAATCTCATTTGGTTGACCCAGATTATAGGGATATATTTTATACTTTCTACCTTAATGACTGTATACATAAAATAAAATCATAAAGAAACATAATTGTGTTATATAATATTAATTAATTCTTAAAAATAACAAATCTCATAATCATAAAAATTTCCTAGCAAATAAAACATTGAACTTTCTATTTAGCAATGTTTTAAAACCGAGCCTGACCTACCCGGTTCAACCGGAATCCAGTGATATAACCGAGTCGAGTGGGCCTTTAACCCAATAAGTCTCAAAACCTGGCAAGACCAACTGGTTAAACCGGTTAAACCAGTGACCCGGCTAAGTTAAAACAATAAATTGGAACCCGATGGGATAATTAAGTAATTACAACGTAGAGGCTTTTAGAGTTTTATTCTAAAAGCTAAAACCCTAAAATAAGTTTAATGCTTGCAATTTTCTCTGCAAACGTTGAACCCCAAACCTTTGTTTCCGGCCGACTGTCCTCCGACTACATTCCGATAAGTCTCTCTCTCTCTCTCTCATCGTTGAAATTTCAAATTTAAAAGAAACCAATTCGTTTTTTTTTTTCCATATTTTCGTTTCTGATTATTGATAAAAAAAATTTCAAGTTTTTTTTAGATTATTTTATGGGTTCTTAATAAAGAAAAAAGTAATTAAAGAAATAAATTTTAAATCATATATTCCGTTTCAAATTTGAAAGAAACCATTTTGTTTTTTTTTCATATGTTTGTTTCTTGTTAATGATAAAAAAAATCCAAGTTTTTTTAGATTATTTTATGGGTTCTTACTATATAACAAATAATTAAATCATATATTCGGTTCTAATCCTATCTTCGGTTCTAATCATATATTCGGTTTTGGTTTTTAATTAAAAAAATTCAAATTTTTTTTTTAGATTGTACATGTGCATTTATGGGTCGATCCGGGTTCACCCATCAGTTCAACCGGGTTGACCCAACCCGCTGTTTCTATCGGGTTAGCATCCGAGCCGGGTTTTAAAACATTGGTTTTTAGAGAATCCCAAAAATCTGATTTGAGTTAAATTTAGAAAGAATCGGTTAAGAATCCGAGAATCTAACTTTTTATGGAATCTGGATTTTGATAATATTATATAATTAGATTCTATAATCTGAACTATAATCCAATTAGGGATGTTTGGTAAGGATTATAGAATCTGATTATACCTAGAATCTGATTCTATAATCCCCACCAAATGCCCCCTAAGATTTCCCTCCATTTCCCATTTTTCCCCCCAGATGTCGCGACATGTCGCAAGGCATGGGCCTACGACATTTCTTGTGATATCGACATTGCAAACCTTGGCTACTTGGAGAAGCAGGAAACAAATAGTTGTTGCTAGATGTGTGCAAAAGCTGAGTTTAGGGCCATGGCACATAGTTGCTGGGTTATTGTGGCTTGATATCTTGTTTTTGGAGTTGGATATTTCCACAGAAAATCTTGAGGCCGTATTATTATAATAAAACAGAAATTGATATTGCTAAACAATCTAGTCAAGCATGTCCACACCAAACATATTGAGATTGAAGGACATTTTTTTTCGGGAAAGGCTCATATCTCAGGATGTTTGTATAATTTTGTGAGGTCAGATGAACAATTGACTGATATTGAGCAAGCTTGGCATGATTGACATCTATACTCCGCTTGAAGGGGAGTGTAGGAAATAGTTGTTTTTCTTTTGGCTAAACCAAAATCCCCTACACGATTAGTTACAAATGCTTTTTGACAAGCATTTGCAGCAATTGGTCGCGTGAACCAAAAACCTATTAATAGATACGAAAACATTCCAACCAATTCCCAAAAAATATGAATTTG
>JAUPMG010000017.1:4847661-4864466 GCA_031762675.1 Pachysandra terminalis
GATTGTGCCATACTGTTAATCCATGAAAGTTCTTCCAGAGACAGCCAAAGCCATATGTGACCAAAAGGTCTAGATTCCGTAACCTTCACCAGTGTACGCGCATCCTCAAAGTTGAACGTCTTGCGATCAACTCGCACTTGGACTTTGGAACTACCTATAGGTCCTCTTGCTTGCTCCGAAATAGATACGTGGTCAGCTATCTCCTTGCGAAGAGACACATCTGCGGAAGATGGCATTGCCTCCTTCTGCTGCAATACGTTGTTCGTTGACCCGCTTCCCTCCAACCGAACACCATTGTGACCCAGTTCATTCAGCAAGTCGATGATTTCGTCGGCCGAGTAGCCGGGGGCCAGAAGATCAATTTAATGTTCTTTTTCACAGCTTCCACTCTATTCACATCCCCCACAAGGCCAGCGCAAAGTTCTTTTCCCGCCCTTTGATCATCCCCTGCATTCCGACTACATTCGATGCCGTTACTCCGGCCGTCCATCACACCAATAAACAAGCCCTCTGGGGTTATCATCGTTCAACTTGACCGAGCCTTTAGTTCAGTCTGGGGTTATCAAATAGTCATATTATCATACTATATGCCTCAGTCTGGGGTTATCATCGTTCAACTTGACCGAGAATCATATCATAAGGATATCAAATAGTCATATTATCATACAAATACCGAATATCATGCATACTGCATATTCATGTGAATGTTGATATTATTGATGTTATCTTGTGTATGATGCACTTGATATGATTCTCATATAGACTTAGGCATATAATATGATAATATGACTATTTGATATCCTTACGATACAGACCAAGATGAGATTTGGGGAGAGAACATTGTTGTTATTTTATCATTATCATCATATATTTCCAGATTTCGCTATCATCTCATTATCATATTATTTCCAGATTATCATATTATATTATATTATATTTTGTAGTAGCATTAGGTGTTGAGTAAATACCTTGCTCTAAAGATCTACTCACATGAGCTTTGGCTTACGGATATTTCATTATGTTTTTCAGGTAATCATAAGGAAGATAGATCACAACGAGAGCTATGAGAAAGGGGATCTAAAGATAGAATTTAGGGATATATCGATGTAATCGAATTAGTTAGTTTATTTTTCAGAATTTTTAATAATTAAGAACATTGTAATTATCAACTTATATTTTATTAGAACTTTGCAATATACACCCGCTTATGTTCTATATTGCTTGCCACTCCCATAGGGATATAAGGTGAGAGTTACATTCCGAATCGTTGCGGGTCCCACGGATCTAAATTGGTTTGGGATGTGACACTACCGTTGCTACCGCCAGAAAAAATCTTTGCAAAAGTGAAGATTCTCCACATCAAATATCTTTCCAAAATTTTATTATATCCCCATTCCCCACCCTATATTGAATCCCTTTAATATAGGTCACCCGAAGATTGCTAATAGTTTTCCAAAGTCCCATACCACGAGGGAATCTACTATCCTTAAACAACCAGCCTCTTTCCTCTACTCCATATTTTGCACTAATAACCTCCCTCCATAAACTCCCTTCCTCTAACCCAAATCTCCATAGCCATTTGGCTAGAAGAGCCACATTGAAGCTAGTAAGGGACCTTAATCCCAACCCCCCATTATCTTTGTTAGAGAAAACTTGGGACCACTCAACTAAATGAAATTTGTGACTCACCGCATTGCCATTCCAAAGAAAGTCCCTTTGGAGTTTCTCTACCAGTCTAGCAACAGATGTTGGGATCCTCAAAATTGACACATAGTAAGTTGGGAGGTTGGACAAAGCATTCTTGATTAAAGTCAATCTAACCCCCCTTCGATAAATATCCTGTCCTCCAATATGCCAATCTCTTCTCCGAACGTTCCATCACCTTATTCCAAACACCTTTACTCTTGTACGATGCGCCCAAAGGTAAACCCAAATAAGAAGATGGTAATGCCCCAATCTTGCACCCCAACCACTTGGCCAACAAATGTAGATTATAAACCCACCCCACCCTGAGACACTGATCAGTTCTGTTTTGAGCAGATTAACATGCAAACCAGAAGCCGCCTCAAAGCATAATAAAACACATCTCAATGCCTTCAAATCTGTTTGACTAGCCCGGCACAATATCAAAGTATCATTAGCAAACTGAAGATGTGAGATACTAGAAGCCAAGTTCTTTACTTTCACTCCATGAATCAGCCCTAATTCCTCCATACGACGAATCATCTTCCCAAGGCTCTTCACTACCATAATAAATAAGATAGGGGAAAGGGGGGGTCACCTTGCCTAAGCCCCTTGGACGACTTGAAGAATCCAACCGCCAAACCATTCACCAAGACAGAAAAGGAAGGAGATGAAACACAAAAATTTATCAAATTTATCCCCCCAAAATCCATCCTCCTCGTTATGTATGCTAAAAAACTCCAGTTCATGTGGTCGTCGGCCTTCTTCATATCCACTATACAAATCAACGTTTTCTCTTTCTTTCTCATAATCGTGTCAATACACTCCTTTGCTATGAGTACCCCGTCCAAAATTTTTCTTCCTCCCACAAAAGCACTTTGGGTACTAGGGATTAACTCCCCACTACCTTCTTCAACCTATTGGACAACACCTTAGCTATGATCTTATATATGCTACCCACCAAACTGATCGGACGGTAATCTCTAATATCTATTGACCCTTCTTTCTCAGAATAATGGCAAGCAAGTTCGCATTAATGTTCTTCACCACCCGCTCTTTATCTAAAAATTCTGCAAACATTTTCATCACATCACTTTTAACTACCCCCAACACTTTTTATAGAAGGCTATAGTAAATCCATCCGGCCCCGGTGCTTTGTCTCCAGTCATCTCTTTAATTACTCCCCAAACTTCCTCTTCCATGAATGCCGGCTTCCAAAGAAGAAAGACCCGCAAACTCCAAGCCATCTAACACCGTTCTATTTCGAATCCCCTCATCAAATAATTTAGTATAATCGTCTTCCACAGCTTTCTTGATTGCTGGCTCATCTTCCCTAATTACTCCATCCACTTCAACTCTCCTAATTATATTTACCCTCTTCCTTGCATTCACCATCTTATGAAAAAACTTGGTGTTTTCGTCACCTTCCTTCAACCAAATTGCCCTTGACTTCTGCCTCCAACTGATTTCCTCGAACATTGCCACCCTAGCAAGTTCCTTTAGATCCTCTCTTTCCACCCTTTCCTCTTTACCCATTTCACCATTATCTTCCTTTCCATCCAAATGTCTTCTCTAATCCAATAATTTCCCCATTCTATTTTCCACTCTCCCCAGCTTATCTTAATTCCATTTCTTTAATTCCTCCTTCAACAATTTTAATTTCCTGCACTAAACAAAGCTTGGCTCCCCTCTAACATCAAAATTGTCCCACCAGCTACGGAATAATTCCTCGAACTTCTTCTCTTCCAACCACATGTTTTCAAACCTGAATGGACATTTTCTGCTCAGTTTCTCCTCAATCTCCAACAAAATTGGTGTATGGTCTGATGTTGGTCTAGCTAAAGATATAGCTTGCACTCCCGCAAATAATAAGCACACTGGATTACCTACTCAAGCATATACCGGACCAAGAAAACTTACACGTGACGTGAGAACAATATTCTAAATTTCTAATTCTTCTTATTAGCATAATTACATAAATGCACACATAAATGAAGAGAAAGAGAAAGAAATGATTTCATAATAATGGTGAATATAATGGCCACATTACCAATGCCCACTATAACAGGGAGTCCTTTGTTCTCTAATAATGCCTGAAATTGAAAACAAAAGAATGTATGAATTCTTGATTCAAAGAAGATACTGATAAGCTCTTTAGACTTGAAGAGGAAACCTTTTGGACCACTTTCCCATCACTTATCCAATGGATCTTACCTGTATTGCTTGAACAGAAAGAAGCAATCCTCTATCCAAGTCATATGAATCGGGCATTGGAGCAAGCTGCACGGTATCCCTGAAAGCAGAACGATCTGTGGTTGCTTCATGAGAGAAGTCTAAATATTTGAATGTTTTACAACAATCTTGCAAAATAGTTCCCTAAAAATACATAATAGAAAAAGAGAAATGCATTATTGTAGCAAACGAAACAAACCTATGACAGAGCTGTCAGAGTATGGAGGATCTGAGGCAATAAAATGCCATGTCGCAAGTACAGTTTCCATTTTGGACTTCGTTGGGGATCGAGTCCATGGCTGAGATAGATCCTCAAGCCTGTTAACAAGGTTAGGCGTAACACGAATTGGCTTTGGGGCAGTGATCACCCTTTCTTGATCACTAGATAAAGATGTGTTAGACAAAGGTGGTGGTGTATTAAGACGTGGGACACCTGCGAGTGGGAATAACTGAATGGGTAGAGCATTAATTAAAATATAAAATGAACCACGTATAGACAGAGAGAAAAAAGTGAAACTGGAAAAGATGTACAGTACACACCTTTACTTTCAAGAATCATTTCTAGATATGATTTAGTGATCCATGGTCCATTGACACCCATCCTGGAAGCTTCTGCTCCAACCACCTGAACAAAAGAAGTCGAGACAACATAATTTCACTTCAATCATTTCCTGATACACAATGAAGAAAGACTATACCAAAGATTCCTGAAAACAATGTTTTAACTGTACAGAACCAAAAAGAACATAAGAATATTTGAAATAAATAGTTATAGAAGAATGAAAATAACAATATAAAGCAAAATTTATGATCACTTGAAAAAATTCAAAGTAAGGGAGGAAGAGAAAGAAAAACAAACAATCTAAAAGAATACTTAAAGTCAAAGCCAAATAAAGAACAACACCGTATCAAAATGAAATAAGAACAAGCATTGGTGGTCTTAGCTTTAGGCTTGTAACCCATCACATTTTAATTACGAGAAACCATATTACATGTAAGGACTTTAACTCCTGTTAAATCCCCATAGATCACCCTTTACAACTTTGCTTTATGTACACAAAAAGTAACCACTTCTATTATCTTGGATAGTTATCCATAAAGCAGGGAATACTGAGGATGAAGTTGCACATGGAACTAGAAACGGATGGCTCAAGTCAAACTGTGCTTCTAGAGTGTTCATAATTGACGTATTCTACTCAGGCCAGAAGGTAAATTTTATATGACAGCTATTAGGCATGCTATCATGTATACAGCAAAATATTGGGTAAGTGACAACAAATAAGCAACATAATCATCAGATCAGAATAGCTGAGATGAGGATGCTAAGATGAATGTATGGAAAAGCTTGGAAAGATAAGGTCAATCACAAACATTTCCAAAAGAGGGTAGGAGTGGCAACAATAGGAGATAAAATAAAGTAGATTAAGGTGGTTTGGCCATGTAGAACAGAGACGTAGAGAGGTGCCTAATAACAGGAATACACGTAATCCGACTGAAGATAAAGCTTTCGATATATTGAGATGGTGGAACAGGAAACGTGTTGCCAACCTTAACTTGTTGGGATAAGACATTTTCTTGATGTTGATGATGTTTATGCCATGGTGCCATAGGTAAGAGTGTCATAAAATGGTATCTTAACGTTCAAGGTCCAAGGTATTTGAGAAGCTTTATGCATAGTTGATAACAGGTGGCAATAAGACCAATGGATTTCCAATAACAATAGGCTTACAACATGGGTCAGCTCAGAGCCCTCATCTTTCTGCAATGGTTACAAATAAATTAACAACTTGCATTAAAAAAAAGGGTGCTTTAATCTATGTTATTTGCAGATTATGTGACATTGGTGGGCCAAACTAAAGAAAGAGTAAATGCAAAAGTGGAACTGCGGAAGGATACCTTGGAACCAAAAGGTTCAAAATAACTTAGATTAAGACCGAGTATTTGGAATCCACCTTCAGCATAACTAGGGATGGGGTGAAGCACTGGGAAGAAATGAGAACCAAGAGATTACCAAAAATGACCACTTATATAGTCTTGAATCGATTATCCATAAGGAGGTAGGTATCAAGGAAGATATTGCACAAAGATGGAGAGATGCTCTTATGTGTTATGTGATCACCATATTCTACCCAATCTAAAAGATGAATTTGATGCCACTAACACGCCATGATATACGGAAAAAAAATGTTAGGCAATTAAGAAACAATGCATTCATAGGATAAGTGTAACCGAGATGAGGTCGTTGATATGGATCTATGGAAATATTAAAACATGTAGTAGCCTCACTATGATAAAAAGTAAATAAATAAAGGAAAAGCATTTGGGATTGTTTGGGCATGTCACAAGGAGACTAGTGGCAGCGTTTACGAGTTGTCAATCAACGCAAGTTAAAGAATCTAAATGAGCTGAAGAGAAATAAGGACTTGGATGGAAACAGTTAAAATGATCAAATAGCACACCTTGTTTAACTAAAGATATGATTTTTCCATAATAGGATGGCAAAATAGGATTCCTTTTGTCAACCCTAACCAGTTGAGATAAGGCACTTTGTTGATTATTGATTAATTCTAAGCATGTGTTGTTCAAACTCACCATTTGTAGTCAACACAACTAGGATCAATGCTTCAGTATCAAGCCTAGTTTGTGCAAAGCCAACAACAAGTCAACTGCTCAATCCAACATACTAAGGCAACATGTTGAATTGTAGAAATTTCTATATTACTCCAAATGAACAAGAAAATAAAAAAATAAAAGCATATTAACATAATTAAATAAAAATGATTAGGAGAAATAGGAAGCTGGCAATAAATAGATTGAACGAAAAAATTATGTAAGCTTGTCATGTACACCAAATGGGTTTGATCATTGTTCCTACAAGGTCAACAATACAATCAATAGTGTTGATTAATTTTTATGGGCCTCTTCCGCCACTACTTTCCCATTGAAAACTATTTGATGAATCTGATAATACTTTTATAAGCTCTGAAAATTGATTCTTATGATTTGAACCTAAGAAAAAATCCTTCATTGTTGAATGCAATTGGACCCATAGTTATAAAACGGGAATGGCAAAACCAATGGAACTGGTGACCTAACTAACAATCCACTAGAAACCTAGAAAATTGATCAATAAAACTAGTAAACAATTGGCAATCTGTGTGAACAGGGGTTTTCTACAAACCAGCCATATTTTTTTTTTTTTTTTTTTTTGAGAGAGAGAGGAGGGAGGGGAAAGACAGCGTAAAAAAGATCATCATTTGCAAGAATAAATATTAGAAAGAGGACAACATTCTATAGACTCATATAAAGAAAGGATAGAGAGGAAGGAAAGATGTAGTAAAAAAAAAAGAAAATAAGAAAAAAAAAATACATTCTTAGTAAAAGAATAAAAAAATAGAACGAGATAATATTTGAGAAAGAGAGAGGAGAAAAGAAAAAAGGTTAGATGATAGGATTTTATGAGAGGAATGTTCTCAAGAGAGAAATATAAAAGAGAGGATCATTGAAAAGTTTCTTGTTCTCATTGCCCTTATATGTCGGTCATCACTGCTTCTTCTCTTGTTTGTAATATATAATGCTTGCTAATTCTATACGTTGATCCATTGGTCAAAGTGGATTAGAGAGGACTGAGATCTTTCTTCAGTAGATGCCTAGTCCAGGCTTAAATTATGACTAAACCTAAAGAAAATCTTGACCAATGTGAGGAGCGCTGCCATCAAATTACGATTAAACCATCCACTAACTTCAGAGATGTACAACTTCGACTACCATCTGCGCCAGTCATAATATGTATCACCCACAATATTCAGGTTGGGGTATTGTGCAGTCTTACCTTATTGATTCTCTAGATGCCCCTAATGCCTTCTCCTGTTGGTAAATTCCCTTGCTATTGTTTGCTTTTTAACTTTCATCAAATGCTTTTGGGTCACTTCTTGCATGTGCAACGAACTTCATATAAAGAGCTGTAACACCTAGTGTGCTAAATCATTGTTTTTATAAAGCAACAAGCAAACGTTCCATTTGGTCAAATGCAATTGGGTTCACAGACCTGAATCATGCGATAGTTTGGGATTCAGAAAATGGAGGCTGATGAAAAAGCCATTTCTGAGGAAATGGATTGGTAGGTTTCTGAATGAAAATGGCGCTCATTGGAGTAGAGTGCTCCTTTTCATGTATGAGACTGAGAATCATTAGTTCATTACTAAGACTAAAAGAAATTTCCGCTGTAACACCTGGTGTGCTAAATGATTGTTTTTACAGGGCAACAAGCAAAAGTTCCATTTGGTCAAATGGGATTGGGTTGACATACCTCAATCCTGCAATAGTTTGGGATTCAGAAAATGGAGGCTGATGAAAAAGCCAATTCTGAGGAAATGGATTGGTAGGTTTCTGAATGAAAATGGTGCTCATTGGAGTAGAGTGCTCCTTTTCGTATATGAGACTGAGAATCATTAGTTCATTACTAAGACTAAGAAAAATTTCCTCTTTGTACAGTATTGGCTCATGGAAGAGTATTATTAAGTCCTTTGATGCTTTTGGTCGTCAGGTCAGGTATAAGGTGGTCCGCCACAAAGATAAATTCAGATTTTGGGAAGTATAAGGTTTTGAAAAGCTTCGTGTCATCTGGACTTGCCTTCACAGAGTGAAACCATTCAAAGATCTCCCTGAAAATCATATTGGTACATGCAGTACTAGTGAAGTTGTGTGATGCTTACATTAGAACAAATCTCAAGAATTCGGAGATTGAGAATGCACATCATTAGTGAAGCTCTTGGAAGAGTTATTAGTCGTCTCTAAAGAAAATCCTGATTTAAGGCGGTTGAGTCCAATCAAAAAGGGAAATTCTTGATCATCTCATTCTATGAAACTGTGTGGAAGGCAAGGGGAAACAAGTCCAAATTTTGGCCCTCCAAGGGACCTCCCCGTTTCTCCTACAAAGGGGCCATTCCTTGAGCTCTGGGGTTGAAGAAGGTTCTGGTTGTTGATCATCTGATGCATAGAGGCTTCCAGCTCCCTAACACGAGAAATTATTGTGAAAGCATATGGAAGTTATTATCCATCTGTTTCTGCATTGCAAAATATCTCAAGGGATATGGGGATTTTCTCTCCCCATTCAAAATACATACGTCAAAAGAAAGTTAAGGATGACTTTCTGTCATGATCCAAGTACCTTCTAAGATAACAAAAAGTGATCTGGAATCACATTCCTCTAGCTGTTTGTTCAAGTATATGAAAAGAGTGTAATTAGAGCATATTTCAAGGCACGTTAAGACTACTGAAGACAATTGTTCAGACATTGTCTAGTTTTGTTTAAATGGTCAGTCCACTTGAGGAATTTGAAGTGATTATGGGATTCTCTCAAAAATTGTGGAATTGTTTACCAAGTCTTCCAGTATATCATGTAAAGCTGAAAATTCTGTTTTACTGGTATTCTCGGGGAAACTTCTTACCCTTCTGTACACATGGTTCAAAATATCATATCAAGGTAGCGTATCGGACAGTAAAAAAATGGATACATATCAAGATACGTATTGGATACGAGTGAAAACGCTGTAAAAACTATGGATAAGGTGGATACACATGGAAAATGGTGGATTCTTAAAACAAGATTCATTTAAATAGAAAGACAAGTTAAAAATATGATAGATTAACATGTTTTCATATCATACACCCATAAACATAATATATATTAATGTGGAAACAAACCGACACGTGAGCAAGCGCATGGAAACTTTAAAAAATAGGCATCTAGATCTATGGATTTCACTTGAAATTTATAGATTCATATAATAGAACTTCAAAACATCTTTTGAAAAAAAAAAGTATAATTTAGAATGAAAGAAAAATACTCTTACAATGCATACCTCAAAAAGCTATGAAGAGGAAAATTGCATCTTAAGCTCCAAATATTAGACGTTTTCAATCAAACTAGGAATATTTTGGGATGAAATTGGCTATATCTCAACGGGGATTGTTTTTTTTTTGGTTAGGAAGAGAAATAAAAATGAACAATGAATCAACAGTTCATTTTTCAGGCTTTTACATGTAAAAAGGCAGAGGGATATTGCATGCGTCGAGTAAATTGATTGAATACACTTGATATATTGTGACATATGGACCGTACTGACCAATACGGTCGATATGTTACATGTATCGACTTATATAGTATACAAATTAGCTTATCCTAAAATACACTTGTGTATCATGCCGACACCGTGGATACAAGATACGTATCAACGGATAAGATAAGATATTTTTAACCATGTTTGTACATCCTTTCTCATTCATAAAATTATTAATCTATTACCTATCGAAAATATAAATAAATAAAATATTTGAAAGAAAAAGCCAACAAAAAAGAGGGAAAAACTGTTAATTACTGTTCCAAAAAAATTTCTACCAAAAACTACGTTGTAAATAAATTAATTAAGCACAACCAGAAAAATGAACAAAAACTAATAAAAGTTGAAACAATGTAAATGTACAAAGGTTGTACAAACATGGCCCTTCATTTGAAGCCAATCATGGGGCTGCAACTATCTTGGATTCAAATTTTGAGTTGGGGGACTAAGCAAGCAAGAACATTCGACATCCATTGGGCCGGTCTGTGAATACAGAACCTTATAGGCCCTGGTGATAGAGGAATCATTATTTGGCCCATAAAACGGGAGCCCAATTGTCGAGCTCGAGCTCCTATCCGATTGGACTGGAAGGTCGACCCATATATAGTCCATCAAGAAGACAAACGCACATCTCTCCAAACCCAGAAAGAATAATGGAACGTACTCCAAACGAAGTTCATATGTGAAAGGAATTCCATTTGTGATCAAAGAGATGTAGCCTCCAAGAGTCACCCAAAGAAGTAAGCAGGGAAGCCTGGCAACCAGTGAGCGATGGGGAGATCTTGTCTGAAGATCAAGAGGCTCAAGGGGCCGCAGGTTTTTATCAAGACCCACTAATCAACGCTATGTGCAACCGAAAGATGGGGGTTGTTCATTACAGGCACGGAATTTAGGTTTTAATGGCGAATTAAAGATGCCCGTTAGAGTTGCATTACCAGAGGAAGGTCACAGCTGATGAAGTGACACGTCCAGAACTCCAGCGGGAGAGTCAAGTCATTTGCCTATCATCACAAAATCATCTCTTACCCGCTTCGAATAAGATGCAAAATCAAGCAAAATTAAAAGTAAACCAATGAACCCAATTCATTCATTACCAAATGATCCATTTTCTACCCTTTTTTTGAATGATTTGGTTGGCGAATTGGAGGATGAACGGCCGGTTGTGCCAGGAGGGATTTCTTGTATTGTAAAGGGAAATTCGGAAAAAGCGGGTAGCTTCAATCAGGAAGGGGGAAGGATCAAGTCAAGCTTTGGGAAGGAAGGAGGAAGAGCTATCACTCGGGGAGAATGCAGAAAAAGCATTGGAAATATTGAAGGGGGGAAAGCATCAGCTGCAATTAAAAAAGAGGGGCGGGATGTTTTGAGCTCAGTGTCAAGAATTCATACAAGTTGTGCCAAAGCTTGAGGCTGCATATGGAGGAAAATGCCGATTTGATCACACCCATTAAAATTTTATATCTGAATTAAAAGATGATTGGGGAATAGGCATTTTGGGGACCCTGTGACGTGTCTTCGTAATTTTAGAAAGGAGATGGTGGAAGAATTACATCTATCAAAGTAGAGGCAGATTGGGTTTTCGGGAAAATTATGGATTTCAGTAGCTTTGTTAGCATCTCTAGTATTGGTTTTTTAGGAGGAAGTAAAGGCTCTCTTTGTCGCACTGGAAAAGTAAAATGTCGCGGAATATAATGAAGGAAGGAGGCGGAATCGTAAGTTACAGAAGCTACAATGGTCTTTAAATGCGGTTGAAAGTGAATCTGGGAGTAGGGGTCCTCAAGGAGACAGTCAAGGGGAGGGAAGAGCGGTTTTAAATGAAGCTAAACATTCTATCATGCAATGTAATTAGCCTCAACAGCAAAGATAGGAGATATGTTATTAAAGCCGCTATAGTAGAATGGAAACCAGATGTATTTTTTCTTTTAGGAACTAAAAATGGAGGTTGTACCGGAAGGGATAATGTGGGATCTTTGGTCGACTAGGGAGATAGATTATGTCAGTTTGCCAGCATCTATGACTGTTGGAGGTGTGTTGGTAACCTAGAAGCAAAATATATTCAAACTAATTAATCAAATTCAAGGAAGCTTTTCTCTATCAATGGTGCTATTGCGGCTGGAGATGGGTATGGAGTTTCTATTTTCAGCAGTGCATGGGCAAAATAAGGCACCTGGGCCCGGTGGATTCACAATCACTTTTTTCAAGGAGTGTTGGGATGAGATTAAAAAGGAATTACAAGAGGTGTGTCAGGAATTTCATCCTGGAGGGGTCATTAACAAGATTACAAACGCTACCTTTCTAGTTCTGGTCCCTAAGACGAAGGGTGCCAAGAAAATCAAGGATTTAGACCCATAATTCTTACCACCAGCCTATATAAGATAATTTCAATGGTGTTGGCTAAAAGGCTTATGGTGGTGTTAGATGGGATTGACTTTGAGAACCAGAGTGCCTTTATCCATGGGACACAAATATCTTCTAGTACCCTGATTGCTAACAAGTGTGTGGAGGAGCGATTCTGATCGGGTGAAGCAGGTTTATTGTGCAAATTGGACATTGAGAAGGCATATGATAGGGTAAAGTGAGAATTTTTAGATGCCATGTTTGTATGGAATGGATTTGGCTCAAAATGGTGTAAATGGATTGCAGGACATAATAAGAATATTTCTTTTTGTTCATTCTGAATGGTAAAGTCAAGGGCCAATTCCCTTCCTCTAGAGGTTTGCACCAGGGCGATCCTTTGTCTCTCTTGTTCACATTGATAGTAGATATCTTGAGCTGTTTTCTTTCATGTGCTTGGAGGTTTAATTAGAGGCTTTAGTGTGGGTCTTGATTCAGTTTCAATGTCCCAACCCTTATTCAGTTTGTTGATGACATGATTCTCTTCTTTGAAGCTGAAAAGGAACAGGTATACTGGATCAAATCTATCCTTAGATGCTCTGAAATGGTGTTGGATATGAGGGTCAATTTGGAGAAAAGTGCCTTAGCATGGATTCATGTGAGGCTAGAATTACTCTAGGCTTGTGCAAGTATATTGGGTTGTGGAGTTTCTGATTGGCTTATGAGATACCCAAGACTCTCTCTAGGAAACAATCCTAGGAAATTGAGCCTTTGGCAATCTGTTATTGAAAAGCTGGAGAAAAGGTTAGCCACATGGAAATAGAAATATCTATCTCTAGTTGGTAGGATCACTCTGATCCAAGCGGCCCTGGCCAATCTCCCAATTTATTATCTCTCGTTGTTTCCAGTGCCAGCCAACGTTGCCAAAATGATGGAGAAATATCAAAGGGGCTTTTTATGGGAAGGTGGAAGTTTTAAGAAAGATCATCTGGTGAAATGGGATTTAATATACAAATTACAGATAAAAGAGCAAGGGTGATTTGAACTTGGGAAACATTTAGGATCGGAGTTTTGCACTACTGGGAAAATGATTATGGTGATTTAGCTTGGACCAAAATGCCTAATGGTTTATGGTTATCGTCAGCAAATATGGTATCCACGTGAATGATTGGGACACAAACATTCGTACAAGGATGTTTTGTGCCAGTCCTTGGAAAGAAATTGCTTCTTTGGCCCTCTTCTATCCTCATTTGAGATTTTTGGTGAGATGTGGGAACCATATTAGGTTTTGGTTTGACATTTGATGGGGTGATACGTGTTTATCCTATTGATATCCCAGATCATGGTTTAAATCATATTGAGGTAGTGTCTTGCTTGGTCCAAAAAAGGATACATATCAGAATATGTATGGGATATGTGTGGATATACAGTAAAATCATGGGTATAGTGGATACGCAAGGAAAATGATGGATACATAAAACAAGACTCATTTATATGTAAAGATAAGCCAAAAATATGATAGATTGATATGCTTTTAATATGGTACACTCATACATACAATACATATATTAATGTGGAAACTAAACGCTACGCGCGCAGGCGCATGGAAACTTTAAAAAACCTTCAATAGGTGTAAAGAAAAGTCACAATATATCACATAAACTAATAAATCATTAAAACATTTATTCATATCTCATGTAATGCTGTATATATAACCTAATTATATATTCAGAATATTTGTCATAGGATGATATTTATTTTTAAGATACAATATATATGATCAATCAAGTATAAAACCTAATGTAGGATGACATTGTGTAATTTTTTTTTTTTTTAAAAATAGAAACTATTGAATCATTTATTTTAAAATATTAAATTATTTTATATCCAAACATTAATTTTTTAAACATTACAATTAATCTATTAAGCTGACATATCAGCCTTACATTCATCTTTTGCAGGTAGAAACTTTAGGTCAAAACAATATTGTTTAATAGATTTTTTTGTAAAAAAAAAATAATTTATTATTTTTCAAAAAATCTCTAAGAAAATTGCATATTTCTTGAAAAATAGGCAGCTAGATATATGGATTTCAAGTTGAAATCCATAGATCCATGTAATAAGATTCCAAAACATGCATTTTAGACAATAGACATAAATAGTATGATTTAAAATGAAAACAAAAACTCTTAGAATGCATACCTCAAAAAATAATGCAATAAGAGGAAAAGTGCTTTTAAGCTCCAAATAGATGTTGTTAATCAACTAAGAAGATTTTCGGACAAAATTGGTGTACATCAGTGGGGTTTGGTTTTTGGTTAGGGATAGAAGGAGAATCGAACAAAGGAGTGAATCTTGTATCTAGTGTATTGGTCGATATATTGTAACATATAGGCTGTATTGTCCGATACGGTCGATATATTACATGTATCGATTGATACCGTGTAGAAATTAACTTATCCTAAAACGCACTTGTGTATCGTGTCGACAGAGTGGATACAAGACATGTATCGACCATATCGACGAATAAAATAAGATATTTTAAACCATGTCCCAAATTATTCTGTCTTGTTCATAATCGGAAGAATTGGGTGTCCGAAATCTTATCTTGGTCATAGGTGGGTCTAGGATGGAATCTTGATTTTAGACGAAATCCTAAGCCAGCTGAGTTGACTTAGTTAGCTTCATTTTTTGAACTTCTCAAGGATGTCTTCATTGATAATACCTCTTAGAACTCTAAGACTTGGATACCTGAAGTTAGGGGGGGCAATCTCCACCTGGTCAGTTTTTTGTGTCATCCGTAGTGATAGGGACATTCTTGATTTGGCTTATTCTCTACGTTCGTTGTGGAAGTCTCGGGTTCTTCCTAGGACTCGTACATTTGTCTGGACTGTGATTCTTTATAAAATCAAATACCTGTGATCTGCTGAAAAGGAAGATGAAACACCTGAAAATATCCCCACATGTTTGCGCCATGCGTATGAAACAAGGAGAGTTAATGGACCATCTATTCCTTTGGAGTGATGTTGCATCTTCCATTTGGTCATGCTTCCTACAGGTGGTTGATAGGAGATGGGTTATGCCACCACACATTTACTTATTGTTGCATCAATGGTGTTTTCAGGGTATGGGGAAGAGGGGTAAGTTGATGTACAATGCTCTCTTTTAGGCAGTTACGTGGGCCATTTGGGAAGAAAGGAGTAGGAGGATTTTTTAGGAGAGTAGGAGGGTTACTAGGGCAATCATTGACTGAATCATCAAGACGGTAGCATCTTGGATGGTGGTACAACCGAAGTTTAGAGGACTTAGGAACTGGGCAGCAATAGCTAAGTCATCACCACTTACAGTAGGTTCTCGTGCAGTTTGAAACCCGCCGAGGCATGGGGTCATCAAACTCAACTTCGATGGCTCATCTCTAGGTAATTCTAGTCTGTCAAGAATGGGTGGTATTTTCAAGGATCACCTCGGGATTATCAGTGATTCAAATTTTGACCATGCCGCCGAACTTTCACCATTTCCATGGCCTCCGGCACGAAATATGAAAGGAAACCGTAGATTTTCCTTTTTCCACCATGTCGCCAAAATTCAGCAGACATTTTGCGAAATGTCACACCATTCCGCTGAAATTTCGCCGACGCAACAGAAGCTTTGCAAGCTTCACTAAATTTCGCCATGTAAAAAGACATTTTGAGAGAAATATCGCCATATTTCGGCAACATTTCTCTACTTTTCCATTTTCCTCCCTATTCAAGCCTGAAAACCTACAAAACTCCATTTTTACGATTTTAACCTCACAAACCTATCCAAATCATGTGAGATTGATATATCTTAGTGTCGTTATTTTTAACAAGTAATATTGATTTAATTTTTTAGTTTGAAAAATTAATTAAAATTATAAATAATTATTAAATAAAAAAAAAACTATATGCTATGAATAAAGAATCTAAACCTAATTAGAAAATTTAATAATAAATAGTTATAATAGCCCAAATATATGCAGTGTGCATTCATTTTGTCATCTTTTGAGTTATTTCCATGTTATTATCTCTTATTTAGACCTTGGTAAAATTTCACATTACAATTCAGCATAAGTTCTTTATATTTCCCCCATACTGTATACAACTGTAATTGTCTACATATGTATGGGTGACTATATATGTATGTTTTTTTTTATATATTTTGAATTTTGTTTAAGTGTCTTTTACTCTTATTTAAGTCCCCCTAGAAATTTCAAGTCAAAATTCTAATTTTATTCTATAATTTCCCCATTTTTCCCGAAACTGGCAAAAAAAAAAATTTTGATCGGTAAATGTATGATATATATTAATAATAAAGTAAGCTATACAAATTTACAGTATTACAAAAAAGAAAATTACTACAAAATCTGTAAATCTCAGCCATCCCACCCAAGACCCCATTGGATATTAAAATCCTCAT
>JAUPMG010000017.1:4869827-4882279 GCA_031762675.1 Pachysandra terminalis
AGATATGAGAAATCTCTGATTAACACAAACTCATCTCTGTGAGAGATTGTCAGTATTACAGAGAGAGTGAGAGAGAGAGAGAGAGAGAGAGAGAGAGAGAGAGAGAGAGAGAGAGAGAATGTCCATGATTATCCAAAAGCAAATCAATATCTTGCTCAATCGCCAATCCATATACCACGAATAGCTGCAAACTCTCATTAGGAAAACACTATAGAAATAGATTAGCAAGGCCTACATTTGCACAATTATTAGGTAAGGATGGACCTCACTTATCAATTGCTATTCCGTTATTGAACTCGTAGCATAATGAGAAATTTTTAGGGATGTCATGGAAAATTTGTTCTTGTTCCATCACAAGATCTATTTTCATGGATTTAACTACGTGCCATGTTTGTTTTCGTGTCAGATCTGTCTGACACCCATATCTTAGGATACAAAATCTTTCTTTAGGAGGGACCCATGTTAGGTAGGTACATGGACAAATTATTTGTTCAAATAATAAATAAAAAAAATGTTTTTCACATGAAGAAGCTTGATTGGTAAAGTATAGAGTTTGATTCCCCATCGGGACTCAACACCCACCTTCACCTCTTATCCGCCAAATGAAAAGAGGATGACGAAAAGGGGGTGAAATCAACTATGGAATAAAGAAATTTTAAACAAACACAACAAGATACACGCCCACATATAATAATATACTAAGGTTATATAATTAATTATAAATTAATTAATAATGTTAGTAGTAAGAATGAGTTAATATAAATTAGTGTATCAAATTATAAATAAATTTTAAATATGAAGATATGTTAATACAACTATACTATATATAATTAATTAGCATAGAGCATAGATAATATAAACATATTATCAATAGTACGTTTTGAGTAATAAGTAAGGAATTAGTATAAATTATATATTTTAAGTTAATATTATTATGTTAGTAAAAGTAATTGTAATTATTAATATAAAATGTAACATATAAAGACACTATTATTAGCAAACAATTAGTAATCTACAAGTTTTAACAACGAGTAATAATTAATGTAATTTTATATATTAAAATTCTAACTACTATAAAAATAAGGCATGTAAGTATATCACTTTTAGTAAGTTAAAGAGAAATAACTAATAAGAATATTAGCATAAAACATAGATAATATAAGCATATTATCAATAGTATGTTTTGAGTAATCACTAAGGACTTAGTATAAATTATATAATTTAAGTTAATATTATTATGTTAGTAAAAGCAATCATAATTATTAATATAAAATGTAACAAATAAAAACACTATTATTAGCAAAATATTAGTTATCTACAAGTTTTAACCATAGTGTAATGGATCGTCCAATCCCGGACTGGATCGGACCGGGACGATCCCCGATCCGAAATCGATCCCAAAAGAGCTTAAAAACGTTGACTCGGTGCGATCCCGATACAACTCGGGCGATCCGGACGATCCGTCTCGGGATCAACGAGTTGGATCGTCCTGGATCGGACAATCCTAGATGATCCAAAAAAAAAAAATTTATGGATCAAACCGGGACGATACCCAATCCAAAACCGAGTTGGATCAGCGATCCAACTCGGGATCGGACCGAGACGATACCCGATCCGAAACCGAGTTCAAACACAATGGTTTTAACAATGAGCAATAATTAATGTAACTTTATATATTAAAATTCTAACTACAATAAAAATAAGGCATGTAAGTATATCATTATTAGTAAGTTAAAGACCCCTATAATTCTTCTCTTTCTTAATAAAATTGTCATTGATCAAAAAAACAATTATTAGTAAGTTAAAGAGAAATAACTAATAAGAAAATTAAAATAATATAATTATATTTGTAATATCTAATAAATAGTAAGATACAATTAAAGGCTTTGTGGAGATTCATTATTGCAAGTAAGTACGGAACTCATGCTAACTGATGGGATGTGAATCACGAGGCAGTTATTCAAGCGGCTAGTCCTTGGAAGGTAATCTCTGGACTCTTTCATATCTTCTGGAAGTATGTGAGGTTTGCCGTAGGGTCTGGTTCATCTATTCAATCTTGTTTGGATGTTTGGTGGGGAGAGTCTACTTTGGCATCTAGATATCTCGGGACTTTTCGGTTATCAGTCAATAAAGAATCGTTTGTTTCTGATGTCCTTAGTTGGTCAGTTTTCGGTCTTACTTGGAACCTTCCCCTCTTGCATGACCCTAGATTTGTTGAAATAAATGAAATGGCCTCCCTTTTTGCTCTCCTAAAAAATGTGATTATTGATGATAGTCAGTCTGACTCTAGGGTCTGGACCTTGGAGTCATGTGGTAGGTTCAGCATTAAGTCTTTTCGATCCTTTTTGAATGCCACTCGCGATCCATGCCCCCCTTCTTTCTCTACCTCTCTGCTTTGGGGCGCCAGGGTCCCTTCCAAAGTCAAAGCTTTTGCATGGTCGACACTCTTGTATCGCATCAACACTGCTGACATGGTTCAGAGGAGGAGGCCTTTTATGGCTCTGTCTCCGCAGGCTTGCCATTTGTGCTTGAGGTTGGGGGAATCCGTGGATCATCTCTTCGTGGGATGCAGGTGGGCTAGCCAGATTTGGAGCTACTTCTTGAGAGTGTTTGGTGTGGTTTGGGTGAGCCCACAGTCTGTACGGGACATGCTTGATCAGTGGTGGTTCCCATCCATTGGGAAACGGGGTCAGATCCTAGTTAGGATTGTGTTCTTTACTGTGCTGTGGAGTATTTGGGGAGAGAAAACAGTAGATTTTTTGTGAATAAGGGCAAAAGTTTGGGTGCACTCATCGACTCTATTATAAATTTAGCATCAACGTGGGCTGCTGTCCTTCCCGAATTCACAGATACCACTAGGATGGACATTACTAGGTGTGGGGAGCTTGGTGTATTGTGGTAACAAGAGTCTTTTTTGCAGGTTGTGATTTAGGGGGGTGTCATTGTATTGGTCTTTGGTCCCCCATTTTGAGGGGTCCTCGTCTTTCCTCTTTCTCCTTTTTTTCTTCTTCATTGTTGCTGTACATTCTCTCTTTTCTCTAGCAATAAAATTCTTTGTTATCGATCAAAAAAAAAAAATTTAACACATAAGATATAACTTAATAAACAAGTATTGAAACCCAATTAGACTATGCGCTCGTCTGGATGACCGCTTGATATCCCAAGCAGGTGCCTTAATTAATTATATTAGCAATAAGAATGAGTTAATATAAATTATTGTATCAATAATAAATAAAATTTTAAATATGAAGATATGTTAATACAAATATATTATATATAATTAATTAGCATAAAACATCGATAATATAAACATATTATCAATAGTACGTTTTGAGTAATAACTAAGGAAATAGTATAAATTATATATTTTAAGTTAAAATTATTATGCTAGTAAAAGCAATCATAAGAATTAATATAATATGTAACAAATAAAGACACTATTATTGGCAAAAATTTAGTTATCTACAAGTTTTAACAATGAATAATAATTAATGTAATTTTATATATTAAAATTCCAACTACTATAAAAATAAGGCAAGTATATCATTATTAGTAAGTTAAAAGAGAAATAACTAATAAGAAAATTAAAATAATACAATTATGTTTGTAATATCTAATAAATTGTAAGATACAATTAAACACATAAGATACAACTTAATAAACAAGTATTGAAACCCAATTAGACTATGTGCTCTCCTCGATGACCGCTTGATATCCCAGGCAGGTGCCTAATTCTAGCTTTCCTAGGCTAGTATCACTTGGGCCCTAAAAAAATGCCTAATCGCCTAGGCACCTGGCCGAGTGTGTTTAACAACACTGCAACTAGCATTTCATAAGTGGAAGAATAAATGAATTGAATCACTAAATTCACTTATGTGGATCTGTGATTCTACATATAGTGTTTAATTATGTTGATAAAATCTATATTAAGTTCTCATACTAAAGCAAGGATATTACATCCAATAGTATCTAAGCACCTATCTAACATTGAAGCAACTTCTGATATGCTAATGGAAATGGTTACCTATATGCAGCACGTTTTCATTTTATCATGCACACTGCTATAACTACAGCTACGCAATTAGACATTACATTCCATTTGAAGTATTTCAACTTTTACGTATATAAATCTATTTATGAGAGAGAGCAATAGATAAATCAAAACTTCAAGTATGTAGGGACTTAGAAATGAAACGGAATAACAGACTCGATAGCAGGAAGTGATTAGATGAGGAATTAAGATATTAGTATTCTCACACATAAATGAACTCAACATCTACTATCATTCACTTTCAAGTCAAGATCTGGGGAAATTTAATGACTTACCTCAAACTCGGCTTTTGGTCTGATTATGTAATTCTTATCAACAATCCTCTGATCTCCTAGTGATAAATAGTATCTGATACCAGATTGCCGCACCTTTATCCAATCATTAATTCGTGCTTCTTCACTTGCCGATGGTGGCCTAAGATACATCTCAATAAAACTGAAAGTATAATAAAGCACCCTATAATTAGTTGATGTAATATAAGCTTACTAGTGCCACTCGTTTAGGATGTCCTCAAACAAAAGCAACTGATCTTCAACTTAATATTACGCATAAAAACTATAGGAGGTAGAAGCAAATACTATGCTGCAACACTCACTTCCCAGTTTGCGCTTCATTTCCATGAAAAGAGTAAGCTGAATGTCCATTTGGAGACTGTTAGAAATGCCCAACATTTTAGTTAGAAGGATGATGCTGACGACAAATAATAATTTAGTAAAGCGACGATTTTGTACATTCCATGACATGAGAAAAACAGGGATATTAAACATGAGATAGTTCTCAAGATGTAAGAAAGATGAAAGAGGGTAAAAAAAGAGTTGGTATCCTAGATATTTCAGAGGAAAAAGTCAAGAAAAAGAATAAAAAACATTAACCTTTCTATTTGGAAGAACCAGCAGCACCATACACTTTTTGCGTCATATTATGCAGCATGAATTCTCATGCAGATTACCTAGAGTAGACACTGCTTACATTGAAGAAGCGACTGAAAGATGTGACCTGCTTGCTTTGACATTATGCACAAGGGTAGTGCAGAATATTATATAACTGTATTTAACAATGAGTTTACTATTTTTCTGGTTATCCTCTCCCCACAACACCCCCTCCCCCTTCTTCCATTGGCCCATTAGAGCATTTTCATTGGGCTATATCTCTGATTGATCAATTTGATCTATTTGTGTTTTCACTATACAAATCACAATAACTATATTATGACTACTCATCCGCACAAAAAATGCCCTATCTCACATCTGTATATGGTGATGCAACTTCTGGGACTAATTTGATTTATGAATTTAATGAAAGATCATGGAAGATGGGGGGGTAGGGAAAATAGTTCTAATGAAGGCTGTTTGGATTTTATATGTGGTTCTTATGGTCTATACATCTGGTTTTGAGTTATGCTAGTATAGCTATTACAAACAATTCTTACAGTTTATAATCTGTTTAAATGTAAGTTTTAGTAGTCTAGTTTCTTATGACTGGATGGCTAAGAATAAGATAAAAGGTATCATGTGGCTGATATTAAATCTGGTTTCGTGATGTATAAAAACCTGTTTCTGGGTTTTCTGGGAGATTTCTTGCTGGAGATTGAAATAAATATAAGTATCAGAAAAATCTAACCAGACCCGGGATTAGGGCAGGATTTCTAATTATATTTCGTCTGTTCATTGCTATATTCGATTATTCGTTCTAATCTTTCCTGGATTATTTTGTATGGACATCCAGCTTTTTTAGCATTTGTTAAACATTTATTAAAGACGTGTATGAGGGAGCAGTAACTAAGGTGAGAACTGCAGGCAGCGAGATAAATGAGTTTCCAGTAAAGATAGGTTTACATCAAGGTTTAGCTATGAGTCCCTACCTTTTTGCTTTAATTATGGATGAATTAACTACTCATATTCAAGAGGAAGTGCCTTGGTGTATTTTTTGCAGATGATGAAGTTTTAGTAGACCAAACTAGAGAGGGAGTAAATGAAAAATTAGAGTTATGGAGGGAGACCTTGGAATCAAAAGGTTTTAGAATAAGTCGAACTAAGATCGAGTACATGGAATGTATCTTTAGCACAAACAATAGTAGAGGTGAAGCAACAGAAAAATTGAAAACCAAGTGATTCCTAAAAGCAATCAATTTCGTTATCTAAGATCAATTATCCACAAAGAGGGAAATATTGATGAGGATGTTGCTCATAGAATTAGAATTGGATGGCTTCGGTGGAGAAGTGCTTCTAGAGTGTTATGCAATCGACATGTTCCACTCAAATTAAAAGGAAAAATTTATAGGACAGTCATTAGGCTTGCTATGTTGTATGGATCAGAATGTTGGGCAACAACGAAGCAATATACATGCATAAGATGAATGTTGCTGAGATGAGAATGCTGAGAAGGATGTGTGAGAATACTAAAAAAGATAAGGTGAGGAACGAACATATTCGAGGTTGTTTGCATGTGGCTCAATTAGGAGATAAGACAAAGAAAAGTTGGTTAAGGTGGTTTGGGCATATAAAACGATGACCTAGGGAAGCAACTATGAAAATGTGAGAGAGAAATCATTGAAAGTTCTAGGAGGGGGAGAAAAAGACCTAAAAGAACCTAGATGGAGTCAATCAAAAATGATTTGCATACTCGTAATTTGAATGAGGAAACGGTTTTTTACAGATTGGGATGGAGGAACAGGATTCTTGTTGTTGACCCCAACTAGTTGGGATGATGTTAAACAGGATTCGACAGGTATGTCTCTGTAAGTCGTCCCATTGCCTGGCCATTATAATAGTTGGAAAATTAAAAGGCATTTCTTATGTAGCCAGGCAAGAGGAAGTTTTTATAGAACATATCTGGCTTCAAACTCAACAGAAGGTCTGAAAGAGAAAAATGGATGGCACTTGAATCAATAATCAAACAAGTAATCTGAGTTCTAGTCTAAGTGTCTTAACAGATTCAGTAGAGGGCCATTAACATCATTTCATGTAATAAAAGACGTTGTTGGAGTATATAATGTTTGCAAGGATAGGTGTGTACTACTACACTTACCGAGTATTTGGTTGGTCAGAAGTAGGATGAGGGAGAAATTTCCTTGTAAAACCATCTCCTTCTTCCGTTGAACATGGCAAGATAGATTCTTTACAAATACATTTCTGGATACAAAACAAGAACACAACCAAAATACTAAAACTAAAAAGAACAAGAAAAAAAGAAGAATCAAAAGCACCCGATTCTAGGGACATCTCATCCCTTGTTGCCCTAAACACCCAAGAGTCGGATAAGTACGTCCCACCAGAAAAAAGCAATCCCTGTGGCCAAAACACCAAGTTGTACAGATGGCATCGAATGTATTCTGCAGCACAAGAACTCACTCGACATATCTTCAACACTAGGGACCTCTGTATACTTCTTTACAATCAAGGTAATCATTTTCTAGAAGACATGCCTGGGATATTTGAAGGGAAAACAAGAGATCAAAGTGTTAGCCAGTTGACTTTTTACTTTATTTTCCGATCCTGATCCTAAAACTGCCACCTCTAGAGCTGATGTTTCACTGTGAAAACCATGGCTAAGATAATTCAACACAGCTACGATATTACGAATCATCCAGATAGATTACTCAATGAAAAGCATGGTTGATAGATCAAGCAATATTGAATTGAGTCAGATCTAGTTCAGCCTATTTACTTGTGGCTAGAGGTGCCGATTGGGCGGGTTGATAGGGGGTATTAACGGCTTAACACTCAACCCAAACCCGCCCGTTTAATAAATGGGTTGAAATAATCAAACCTGCACCCAACCCACCTTAACCCGTTTTGACCCCTTTAATTTTACTAAATTTATTATTATTTATTTTTAAAATTTAAATACCACATCTAATGTATTGTATAATAAACCCGATTACAAGTTGCAATGATATTGTAATTTAATACTCATTTTTCTCTATAATTTTATTTAATGTCATATAAACAAGAATAATGCAATATAAGTATAACTTGCAATATTCTACTTTACTTCTCTGATGCTCCGGCCTCTAGCGACCCAGCTCTATCATATGAGAGAGAGAGAGAGAGAGAGAGAGAGAGAGAGAGAGAGAGAGAGGAAAGGAAAGGAAGAGGGAAACGTATAAAATACCATATCCCTTACTTTATGTATGTGTGCATTAACAACAGATAGCTGGCAATTTCCAATCGGACCCGCCAACTCGCCTAACTTTTAGTGGGGTTGGGTTGATCATTTTCAAACAAGATGCAAGTTGGCAGGTCCGATTGGAAATTGCCAGCTATCTGCTATTAAACAAGATGCTTCATCTGTTATCTAAAACCAGGATTACGAAAGCCTTATATTGATGGATGATAACAATTGTCATTCCACAAGGATAATTTGACGTGCTAAAACATTGCATCTTTGGGTGTTCAGGTTTTATGGTATATAAGAATGACATAGATGGTAAAATTGTTTAATGGCACAACCTCTTTTAAGTTTTAACACATTATGATGGGCAAGAGTACAACAACAATGCCCAAATACAAGTATCCAACTAGTTGGTGATGGCAACACAATTCCTTTTCCGCCATTCCAACTTGTCAAAGACCATATCATTTTTTTTCCTTTTAGATTATTGTAGTGACTCTAAACCGGAAATAACATAATAATTAATTTGAGATTAATTAAATGTATTAAATAAGAATGAACGACATTCAAACTTAAAATTTATATTTATTATGCCTTAAATTAATATAGAAGGTCGAATTAATTGTCATTAGAAGAACCATAATTAATGGGTATTTTTCTGGATTTTATTTGTGAGGTTTTGTAAGCTAATTAGTGCAATGAGTGGTATTTAAAACAAAAGTATAAGACATGGGGTCTAAGTGTAATTAGACTACATTGTAGGTATTAGTAGAAATTACAAAACATGAGATTCAAGTTGAAAACGCATAAGGGTGAGTGGGTGTCGTGGGTTGGAAAGGTGAGAGAGGGAAAGGAAGTTTCCTTATTCCCCTCCCCCACCTTCCTTCTCATTAGAGGTTAGACTGGGAGAGAGTTATTTGGAGAGATTAAGAAGGAGAAAAAGAGAAGAGGGAAGAGAGCAAACCCTAGCAGTCATAGTGCAAGGAAGAGGAAGAAAAGGAAAGAGAAAAAAGATGAAGAAGGGAGATAACTGGGCTAGATCTAATATCGGAACAAACATTGTAAGTTCATTTTTTGCATGATTCTTGTGCAATACCATGGTTATTCTTCCGATTCGTATATTATATTAAAAATGCATGATTATCTACTTGATCTCTTGCTAATCGATGACTTGGGTGTTTTAAAGTGATTTGTTTATGAATTAAATGTTTAGATTTAATCTATATGCTTTTGGAATGAAATGAAAATGAAATTATGACCTTGAGATTGATTTTTGAAGAAATACGTACTACCTATCCCGTGATCCGTCGGCAGGCACCGGCACACCAGCCGTGCTGCCGACAAGGACCCAAAAGGCACAGACAACAGCCCGTCGGCAGGCAAAGAGACACCGGTCGTCCTGCCGGCAGGGGCATATTTTGGAGATTTTGAGGTGGTTTGGAGGGTAAATGAAATGGATTAAGACTACTGGGATCAAAGATTGGGTTAGGCCCACCTACGGGGTACCAACTTTGATTTTCCAAGGAACATCAAACCCCACCAACCAACCTGCTGACCAAACCATGAATTGGGGCTCTGTCTCCTTTTGTGTGGTAAGTAATTATATGGACTCAAAGTATTATTTTAGTTTAACGTGTGCTCTCGTTAGAATACCCGTGATGGCATCTGACGGATTATTCGTGTATGGGCACACGGGTAACTTCCGAAGGGTTTTATCACTGGAAATCCTATGGATATGTGGAAAGGATACCCGTGATGACATTCGGCGGATTATTCGTGTGTATGGGCGTACCAGTAGCCTTTGGAGGGTGTTATTACTGAAAATCCTACGGATATGTGGAAAGGATACCCGTGATGGCATCCGGCGAATTATTCGTGTTAATGGCGCACGAATAGCTTTCGAAGGGTGTTATCACTGGAAATCCTACTGATTTGTGAAATGAATAGCTTGTCCAGTCAACCGGGCAGCGACGGATAGAGTTGTGAACTAATTAGCTTGTTCGGTCAACCGGGCAGCGACAGATAAAGTTGTGAACTGAATAGCTTGTCCGGTCAATCGGGCAGCGACGGATAGGATAGCTTTTGAATTGAGTAGCTTCATGCATACTAGGTTGATGTGAATTGTTAAGTGAGCCTGGGAGGAGAAGTTAGGGGATTCCTTGCGAGGTTCCCTAAAGGTTGACTATACACCTGTGGGTTGAAATCCCCACTTAAACTAGTATGGCTTCCTTGCGAGGTTCCTTAAGGTTGACTATACCTATGGGAAACCCCCATTTAAATAAGGGTAGGATTCTTGCGAGGTCCTATACCGTTGGCAATACCTTGAGTATGACACTTGTAAAATCAGCAAGTGGCGGCCTTCGTACCATGGGTTAGCGCCCATAACGAAGAGGGGGCATCCGGCTGTTCCTGGTGACCGATGTCCCAAATTGGTTTGTGATTATGAAGCTACAATTGAGGGGCATTTAACATGAAACATTAATTTAGTTCATAACATTGCACATTCACTTGTATTCTATTGTTTGAGCATACCATATAGAGCATTTGAATCTTACATCTTCATCTCATCCATTTATCTTCATATATCATGATTTTCCGTTACTGTACCTCCGATTACCATATTTGCTTTTGTACTATGATATTTCATGAGGATTCGTGACAGATACGATCTTACTGGGCATTCCAAGCTCACGCAACTTATTTTGCAGGTTGAAATGTGATGAGGATGGACTTGGGCTAATTGCTGAATTTTCCTTTTATTTCTATTTGAAGAATACGTTTACGTTTCATGGATGATTTGGATGTAATAGGGTTAAGTCTTATTTAATTCCTTTATTTGTATTGAGGTTGTGACACTTCTGAAGTCAGTATTATGTAATAGGTTTTATTAGCTTCCGCACTATGAGATTTTAATAAAGGTGGTCTTTACTGCTTTTATAACTTGTGTTTGATATGGCGATCTGCGTTCCATGGTTGGAACCAGAAGGTCTCACCTCGTGATCTGTGCTGCCCGCATAGAGATTCGTGCCACGGGATCCAGTGCTTGACAATTATGTGGCTTCAGATCTTTTCAAACCAGCTCAATTCAGGTCCTTTTCAGTCTTCCTCTAGCCCTATTGGATCCCTTAACTTGCACCAGTACCTTGTCACAAGCGCCGACATAGTAAATTTTTTAACATTTCCAGCCATATCAACAGGCTTGATTTTTTTTTTTTGATAGTTGATAGATTGTATAAATGATCAAAGAAAAGGAAAGAACAACAAACACCCAAGCACGAGACACTAGTCTCATCCACGGGGCAAGAATCCAAAATACATAGTAAAAACCACCCACTAATACCGATAAAATCACCACAAAAACCACCCTTCACTACTAAAAAATCAATCCTCCTGCATCATCTTCAGAGAAGGAACCGCCTCAAAAAACGAACTCTCCACACCCCTCCTAGCCAAGGTCTCCGCCTCTGAGTTGACCCTTTGAGACACAAGATGGAACGATATGTTCATATCCCTGCTCATAGACCAAACCAAACGAAAAAGGTGAGCAATACTCCAGGCCCAAAGCTCACATCTCCCCAACCCATCGATAACAGCAGCCGACGAGCTCTCCACAATCAAATCACGACAATCCTATACCTGAGCTATCCTCAAGCCGGTCACTAACGCCACCAGAGAAGTCCTCACCAGCTCACCACAAACAGAAGGGCCAGAGAAGTCAAACAAAAAGGTCCCCTCACAATCTCTTAACACATCACCAATGCCAGAGTAACCAACAGAGTCCAATGAAGCCCCAGCAAAGTTGAGCTTCACCTATCCGGTCGGCAGGGGACTCCAAACAAAAAACGGCACCACTGGGACAGTGTCACTCACACCAATCCTGTACCACTCTATCCTGATATCTGTCGTCGAAATACCTACAAATTGCAGCCTCACTGAGGCCCAAGAAACAACTGCCACCACGATACCCTCAATGTCAAGGAATAGGACTCCTGGAAAATCCTCTGGTTCTGCTCTCTCCCAATCATGGTTCAAAATATCGAGTCGTATCGCGCGTATCGCGCGATACGTATCGCATATCGACGTCGATACAATACTGTCCCGTATGAAACGAGACAGTAAAAAAAAGAGGCGTATCGCGCGATACGCATGAGTATCGCTCGATACTCTCGATATTTAGAGAGTATCGATCGATACTCTCTAAAAAAATCAGTGACCTTTCTTCTTCTCCACACCTCTCCCAAATCAGAGAGTATCGATCGATACTCTCTAATAGGACTTGACAAGTCAA
>JAUPMG010000017.1:4904716-4917784 GCA_031762675.1 Pachysandra terminalis
AAACATTGATTCGTAATTTAAAAAAAAAAATCTAAAAAATAGAAAATAGCTGTCCAGATCTGTAGATTTCACAGAAATAAAAACCCCTTAAGAATCCAATAAAAGAAGAAGAAGAAGAAGAAATAAACGACGAGCTATGTAGATTTCACGGAAATAAAAGAAGAAGAAGAAGAAGAAGAAGAAGAAGAAGAAGAAGAAGAAGAAGAAAGTTTCTCGATCGGCCGATGCGAAGAAGAAGAAGAAAAAATACCTGGAAGAAGAAGAAAGAAAAAAATACCTGTAAGTCTCTCTCTCTCTCTCTCCCCCCGAGTCTAGCTCTATATCTCTCTGAAACTTTTCTCCCAACAGCTCTTCTTTCTCGTTCTGGAAAGTTCTCCAGTCCATGTTTTTTTTTTTTTAAAAGACGTGGTCGCTCCTCTCTCTCTCTCTAAACCTGCGCTGGTTCTTTTTGTTTTGAGATTTGGACCAGACGATTCAGTTTGGATCGTCCGGTCTGACTCGCCGATTCAGTGACGGATTGGTTGGATAGGCCGATCCGTCTCAGGATCTGTTTTTCAAAATTTTTTGGATCTGCTAGGGATCGTGGCTCATCCCTGGCCGATCCGGACCGAGATCGGCCGATCCTTTACACTATGCTGTCACTGCATCTCATATCTTTTCAGCAGTCCTCAAAAGGAGGAATCTGCTGCTTATTTAGAGCTGCATAGAAAGGAGTAATCATGACATAACAACTGAAAATTTTGCTTTCCAGTTTCCATATGAGGGATCTGATGTTACCCCTTATTATTTTCCCGTTAACATTCCAACCTCTCCTTCCCATTAGAAGTATTTTGCAGATTGGCACCAGTACAACTGGTGCTTCATAGTGGTGATATGTAAAGTTGGCTATGATTCAGGTATCCATATAAGATGTGCTTACTGCTCCTTAAGTATTAGATATTGTAGCATTCTGAACTAAAGATCTCACTACAAAAGCCCAGAACTCTCATTGACAAAGAATCAAACACTTGGACAACTCTAGGTAGCTGCTCTACACAAAGTCATACAGACCAGCACAAATTATGGTTTCAGATGCCTCTAGTAGACCAAAAGAAAGCATATAGATGCTTCTAAAGTGGCAAAGAAGGGATTCATATCAAAAAATGTAATGGAAGAGTGTGGCTGTAAACAGGATTGCGAGTCATCACTGGAACTCTTCATTCTCTATGGAATTTAATGAAACCAGTTTTTGTAAATGCATAATTTTCAGATGAGTTGAAAAGCCACACCACCTTTTATCCTTGATATAAACTACATGGGCAGTTTTCTTAGAAAATGCTTTTCTTTATTTTCCCCTTGATTTGTGTTTTAGTAATTCCTTTAATCCTCAAATAATCATCCAAAAATGACTGAAAAATACCCGATAATCTTGAAAATTAGAGATCTATCATTTGACAGAGTTAGACTATTTTCTATTCACCTGGTTTTACGGCTTCTGACATCAGCAGCACGACTGAGGATATAATACCTTCATTGATTTGTGCATAGAGATGATGTAATACCAGTCATTTTTTATGGTCATGAAGTATAATGTGTGTTTGGATGATTTTCGTTATAATGTGTGTTTTGAATGATTTCGGTTGAGTCGTGTTTATTAAAATTTTGTATCACCATTCTACAGAATTCCATTCATGCAGAGTTCTTAAGACTTGTTTGTTTTGCAGTATACCCCTGGAATTGATATTTGGAGCATAGGTTGCATATTTGCTGAAATGCTTACAGGAAAGCCTCTCTTTCCTGGGAAGAATGTGGTGCATCAATTGGACCTCATGACTGATTTACTTGGCACACCTTCTGCTGAATCAATTGCAAGGGTTGGTTCTCTCTCTCTCTCTCTCTCTCTATATATATATATATATATATATATATGTATGTATGTATTCCTTCTGTTTGTTTCTATTTTCTCCCTAAAGATTAATATGGAGTCATCAACTGAGAAATTAATGAAATAAAATCAAGAGTTGCCTCATATGATTTAGATAATTTGATTCTTACCTAATATTATTGCCAAGAGTTCCTTCTCCCCCGGTATTTATAAGACTAGCCTGAATAGACGTTTCTCATCAATTCTAAATCTTTCATAATTTCTGCAGATTCGGAATGAAAAGGCAAGAAGATACTTAAGTAGCATGCGGAAAAAACCACTAGTTCCTTTCTCACAAAAGTTCCCCAATGCAGATCCATTGGCCCTTAATCTACTCGAGCGTCTGCTTGCATTTGATCCTAAAGATCGTCCATCTGCTGAAGAGGCAAGATTATGTAACTATGATAGTGTTGCAAATTGAAGTTTCATACATAAAATTGCCATAACCTATTTAATGCTGGATATTGTTTTTTTCTGATACTGTTGTTGCTTATGTTTGCAGGCACTTGCTGACCCATACTTCCGTGGTTTGGCAAATGTTGATCGTGAACCATCATCAACACAACCCATTTCAAAACTGGAGTTTGAATTTGAAAGGAGGAAATTAGGAAAAGACGATGTCAGAGAGTTAATCTATCGAGAGGTGTGACTACAAAACTTAATCATTACCATTTTATTTTATTTCACTTCTTATTTTTACTCAAATCTTTTACTTATAATGGATTTTCTATTAAAAGTATACAGATTTTAGAGTATCATCCTCAGATGCTGCAAGAGTATCTTTGTGGTGCAGATCAGACCAGTTTCATGTACCCAAGGTTTGCCACTTGTCTATGTTATACACATTTTTATTTATTTGTTTTTACAGATTCTATGTTATATGATGAACTGAACTTATTGTTTTTCATGGTTTGAAAATGCTATTTTAGATTATGCAGATTAGACTAGCTTATGTACACAAGGTCAGCCACTTGTCTATATTATAAATAAACTGAATATATTATCATTCTTATTATAGGCATGCTGTTAGATGATCTTCTTATGCTATATTTTTGTTGCATTGTTTCCAACTTTATGCTAAATTATTGTTTTTCACATTTAACGGTCATTATTAAAACAAAAAAATGTGCCCGGGTATAGCTTCACAACTTTTCATTGTATATCAAAGTGCATGAACTCCTTCACTGTGGTATATCTGTCTATCTCTATGTGTGTGTACAAATACATACATACGTTATATGTATGTATGTATTTATTATATGTGTGTTTGTTTGTGTGTGCTTGTGTATGTGCATGCACTCATATGTGTTTGTGTGTTCATCTTTTTCGTGCAGGATGTTTGCTCTTTATTTTTTATTTTTGATATTTTTCAGATTTTCTAGCCTTTTTCTTTGAAGTGATTGAAATTCACATCGCTTAAATATCAATATTCTCTATAAGGTGACCATGGTTTAATATATCGTTTTGTTGGTTGGAACTCTAATGCAGTAGATAGAAAATCTACTGAAACATATTGTTTGTTTCTTCCTCCCTCTTTTTCCTCTTCTTTTCTCCTTTTCATTTTTTTTTCCGTCTTTTACAATAGAGGCTGAGGTAGGGAGTTTTAAGGTGTGAGACATAAGAACCCATATGAGGATCCTTAAGCAAATGAACCTACACGTGGATAGTATGTGGAAGGTTAGGATACTCGTAAATGGGTCCCACTTATGAGAAACCCCATGGAAAAAATCAATGGATATCTTTTAAGCATCTGATGGCCTATTTTATTTTAAAACTTATCCAGGTTATTTAAAAGATTTCCACTGTCCAAAAGAAAATAGTGAAAATGAATGGCTAATATATTTTGATCAAGTTGATAGTATTTGATCTTTTCAATGGAACCATCATATGGTGGATCTTGATTCTTTTCCAAAATCAAAACAGGTATTCAAATCTAACATTAAGGTCTCTTTAGGGATCCTTTTCCCTCGTATCATCTCTTACTATCACGCAATCTCTCTCTCTCTCTCTCTCTCTCTTTCTCTCTCTCTCTCTCTCTATATATATATATATATCAGTGCCTCATCCTCATCTCACATCCATCACCCCCTCTTCCCTCCTTGGCTGACATGCAAAAATGGCGCTTATGATAGTTTACATTCACGGCAATAGAAAATCAATGGTTTCTGGTATTGTTTACTTCTTTATTTTTTTTTTCCTTCTAAATTCTTTATCTAATCTGATTTTTGTTGTATTCAGTGTGATTTCAAGTCAATTTGTATGGCACACGTTGGAGTGATATCATCATCTGATAAAAAGAACATGTAAAAGAAGTATAGTTCACTATAGTGTATAACACTATTAGACACACAAACATTCTATCATATTTGAGTATCTTCATGTGATCCTTGGGTTCCTAGTGTTCCCATGTTGGCTGATTTCAAGTATTCTTCTAGTTTCCTAACATACCCATTGTTTCTTGGTTTCATAGTTAATATATTAGTCCTGGTGCTAGTGTTACTTATTTATCACTTAGTAATGGTCATCTTAATATTCCCATCTCTCAAAGAGATGCATTATGTAGGCTAAGAACTTAAAGAAAGGCCATAAATGATATGGCACACGTTGGAGTGATATCATCATCTGATAAAAAGAACATGTAAAAGAAGTATAGTTCACTATAGTGTATAACACTATTAGACACACAAACATTCTATCATATTTGAGTATCTTCATGTGATCCTTGGGTTCCTAGTGTTCCCATGTTGGCTGATTTCAAGTATTCTTCTAGTTTCCTAACATACCCATTGTTTCTTGGTTTCATAGTTAATATATTAGTCCTGGTGCTAGTGTTACTTATTTATCGGTAAAGAATGAATTGAGTTCATTTATGGCCTTTCTTTAAGTTCTTAGCCTACATAATGCATCTCTTTGAGGGATGGGAATATTAAGATAACCATTAGTAAGTGATGGATAGAAAGGGGTTCCCAATACCTTTTCCATTACTAAGTGATGGATAGAAAAAAATAAATAAATAAACCTTTTCCTTTTAGAGTACTCTTTCCATGCTTTTCTTTATCATTTGGAAGGTGACCATCCACATCTTAACTCAATAAATGGTGCTGACTTTTTGTGGAATAGATACCATGTTTTCCATTCATTAGAGACTGTGTTTGATGGAGGTTCCAAACAATGGTTTCATCCATGAAGGATCTCTATACTACAATTTCCGTTCTGAAACTCTGCTATAAGATTTTTGTTCATTCAGACGCATGGTTCAGTGCGTGACTTGTATCAGGAGTTCTATTCCAGCTTACCCACAATAATAGCATAAACTAAGAAAGCAATTCTTACCTAGGATCCATGAATTTAATCATCTGAAAATTCATACGGGCTTGAAGAAATACCAAAAATTATATATTTATAAGACAAAAGTATTCAGATATTCAATATCTGACTCTAGATATAATTTTCCCCTTTAATGTTGAAGTAGTAGCATCTCCACATTCCTTTACGTACTGTGATATAGGTATCTTGATATGTTTGACGTACTTTATCATTGGTATCAAGTGACTATTACTTAATTCTAGACATGTATCCATGTTTTTCATCTTTTTTTTTAAACGGCTGTTATAACTAATGGTTTAGTTACAGCATAGCTTTAGGGACTGGCATGTTATATTCAAATAACATCTATTATTCCATTACTTAAGATTGTTGATTCTGATTTAATATTAATTTGTTGTGAAAAAAGCAAAAAAATATTCTGTTATTTAGCCCAACCCATCCACCCATACCCAAACTACCACTACCGATAAGACTGATATGACTGTTAATGTTATTTTAAACTATACTTATATATACCATGTTCATAGAACATGGTTCCTATACATAAAGTACATACTCCGTTTCAGGGTAGATGCAGATCAGATAATTCCCTTTTTCAGTTTTGCTCTTCATTTTATATAGTTTAGGGAAAGCAAGTGCTGTGATGAGATCTGTCTTTCTTCTTGGTCGATCAAAGAGAAATCTCTCCTCAATGGAAACTCTTCTTGTACTGCAGACACTATAACCTCCCTCATTTTCTGTGAAAGCGATTTTATCTGACTCCCATGCCCGTGTAACACTAAATAAATGTCGTCTTAATTGAAAAATCATTTTGCTTAGGGAACAGTTTCTCTTTTAGCTGCTTTTGACCAACTCCATGAAGTTATCCATTTTAAGGACATCTAAGGCTTCATTCTTATTATTTTTCTAGTTAAAAGGGTGGCAGTTCATGTGTATAAATCTCAGTTACCAATTCAGTAGTGCATGTTAGTAACAGGTTGCTTTGTGCTAGGAATTGCCTTTAACTACTAGCTCATTTTCTCTCTTTATGCCAACACAGTGGAGTCGATCGATTTAAGCGACAATTTGCCCATCTAGAGGAGAACTATGCTAAAGGTGAAAGAAGCACTCCCCTCCAAAGGAAGCATGCTTCCTTGCCTAGGTAAAGTGTTAGATTACAATTGACTTGCCTTACAGTTCTGCCCTAGTTCATTAGTTTAATCACGATGCCTGCATCTTTTCTCTCCACAGAGAACGAGTCTGCGCACCTACGGATGAGGCTGCTAAACAGAGTAACGATTTTGAAAAAAGAACTGCAGCTTCTGTTGCTCGTACAACCATTCAGAGCCCCCCGAGGTCTCAGCAAACTGAGGGATCACAAAATGCAGAGGAGGATACATCAGTCACTCAGAATGGCCCTAGCAAACCAAATTACAGTGCTCGTATCTTGTTGAAGAGTGACAGCATCAGTGCTTCGAAGTGTATAGAAGTCAAAAGAAGAAAAGAATCGGAGGTAATGTTGTTGCTGTAAAAATCTCTTTACTGTTTGCTCATTCTGTGGTCATCAGATATGTGAACTGATGATGAGTTGCATTGTATGACAGCATGACGGTGTGACTTTGCCTAGTCTGTCAATTTTAGATAACAAACATCATGCACAGCACCCCATGACACGTCGCCTTCAGTCTTCTCAAAGATGATGTGGCATGATCTTAATCTAGTGAGTTAGTGACCTAATCACACCTTTTGCCACCAAAAATCGACCATTCATGAGATTACACCTGCAAACTATTCTCTTAGGGCGTGTTTGGTTAGTTAGAAAGGGATAGAGAGGAAAGTAAAAGAGCACTTTACTTTCCTTTCCTTTCCATCGTTTCCCCTTCATTTTAAGAGGAAAAGTTTGAGAGGCTTTTCACTAAAAATAGAACATTTTTGGAAAAGTACTTTTTAATGGGCCCATACTTTCCAATGAACCAAACGCACAGATTTCATTGGAAAGTTGATTTTCCTTTCCTTTCCTTTCCTACAGATTAGCTAACCAAACACAGCCTTGGGAAAAATGCAGCAGAAATTTCCTGAAAAGAGATATTGTCAGTATATGAACCGTACATAGATTTCTTTAGAAGAAGGGTTGGGGGGGAAGGGAAGTAGTTTCTTGCAATGATATTTTGTGAAAGATGACCTGGCAAGTATGATACATTAAACCCATAGAAATTATAACACGTGTTTGCTTGGTGGCATTGCCACTTGTATTTTTGCATCTTATATTTCAGGAAGAACCAATCAGTGAGCATTATGATGAGGTGGTGGACGGTTTGTCGCATAAGCTACAAGCACTATAAAAGCCTGATTCTACACTTTTGGTCAGATGGCTTCAGTTTTTGGTTGGCTTTTCGACATTCCGTGTTGGTCAGTGGTGCATCATTGCCCTCTCTACATTCAATATGTTTACTATGCTCCAAGCAGGTCGGCGATGGAATGTAACGAGCTTTACTAATATTATTATTTATTGCGTTGTTACCATATGTACTGCTTTGTGCATTTCCAGTTTCGGGTTGGTTATTGGGGAGTTTGAATTTTTTTGGGATTTCATGTCAAGCTTCTTCTAATTCAATTCATTGTAAAGCCCCATTTCCCCAGTCGAAGCCTTCATTTGATTTAACTAACACTATTGAAAAAGGATTTCTGTTTGAGATTGATCTTTAGCATGAAAAATTACATGTTTCTTGTACTAACTTCTAATTCCTGCAGTCTGGACAATCAATACATCAAAGTCATAGTTGTTTTAAGTGACTGCTCTCTACTATCTCTAATTCCTGAGGTTCGGCTCTTGTCCTGCAAGATCAAAGATCATTTTAGGATCAAAACCAAGAAAAAGGTTAAGATTTATAAAAGATGCTAGTCAACAGATAGATTATTTAGTGGAAAATGACTAAATTTATTTCTCTTGTGAACATAGCTCAAGACAGAAGCAAAGCAATAAAATTCAATGTAGGCCTCAACTTCTGGATTCTTAGAACTGCCTTCCACACAAGTATAGTGCCACATGGTTGAAAACATTGTGATCCAGATGATTATTAGAACTGCATGTATATGTGATATGGAAAATGAGAGCATCACTCCTGGGAGGGGCTTGTTCAAACGGTTTTTCTTCTTTGATAAAAGTCTCTTTTAAAATAAAAAAATCCTTATTTTATCTAAATCAATCAGATAAAAATCTTGAGTAATATATACTTGCCTCCTGTCACGTTTGCTTGAACCACAGAAGACCTCCCTTCAGTTTTGAAAAATCCCACTTATCTCCCTTGCACCTTTGTCGCGGATAATATTTATTATTTAATGTTTAGCAGATATTATCTCCCTTCACGTTTGCTTGAATCACTGGGAAATTTAAAAAAGAAGGAAAATAAAATTCATAAAATTAATCCTACGATACTTATTTTTCTCTAAATATTATTTAACCGTTTGGATCCTGATAAACAAAAACAGGTCTTTATAGAGTTTGGGGTCTATAGCAGTGACATTATATTCGGCTTTTGGGCGGGAAAAAGCTTCGACGAATTCCATCCCCCAATTCATATTCTTCATGAATTCCATCTTGGATCGGAAATCGTCTCCTTCGATCTCCAACAATACGAGGTCAGTCTCTCTCTCTCTATTGTATTTTGGTAGCGACGTAATCCAACATCCTCCAAAGCCAAAGTCTTGGTAAAGGTGTGTTGCTTCAATCCAACACTCACAGCAAGGCATCAGAGGATCTTCTCGGCCACCCTTTGAATCACTATCGCGTAATTCTCAATCTTCTCTTGTACCCCATCTTGTTTTTCAAGCCATCCGATTGTTTCTCTTTCAACAATTGGCAAGCATGGAAGGGTGAATCGTTGAATCCAGTCACAAAGATCGACATTTTCTGGTGGGTCGTCGAATTGATTCTCTAGTTTGTGGGGATGACGAACGTGTTCTCGTACTCTTTTTTTCATATGTGTTTTTTTGGCGCCTCAATTTCGTTAATTTTCAATTCAAGATGAAGCTCAGAAAAGGCTTTAAGAGACTCTGCAATGACGTGTTGGGATCCCATAATCAATTAGCTGCAACATAACAGTTCATGGACATCATTTCACTTCTGTTGTTTGTCTGTAATTGCTTACGTGATTGAAGAACCCGTATGTGAGAGAAAGAGAGGCAATGATCATCAAATGCTCAAAAACCCTGAAGCCCCAGAAATAACTTGGGTTAAGCCGCGGATATTTAGTTCAATAACCACTATGAAGTTCCACTGTTCGATGAAATTCCGATCTTTTTTTTTTTGGGTTCTTACTTATATTCTTAGTTCTTATATTTTAAAGACTAGGGAGGAGGGGCACGTGCCATGCACATGCAAGCTATCATACATTTTAAATATATATAATATTATAAGAACACCAAATACAAATACAGAGTTTCGGTATTGTATTTCTGTGAATTTGTTAAGTTACAATATTGTATATTTGAAGTTCAGTCTACCAAAAAAAAAATACATGTTTATTACCAACTTGTGGGTTGCTTTTGTCACTCCAAGGGTGTATAGTAAACAACGCAGGTGCATTTGTGGTGCTGATATCCTTGTTGGTACAGTCGACAGATAGAAGGCTGCTAAGTCATTGTATGTTGCCCTTGAAGACTTGTACTCCAAATTAAGGTGTTAGCCTGGCTCACTTGGGAAGTGGTGGCTCAATGTACACAGTATCCTCTTCTTCTAAAGCTTAATAATTCTGATCACCATGAATAGTCTCAAAAAGAAATATTTTCATTATCTGATACATTCACATTGAAATGTACAATCAAGTGTATGCTTCTCTCTATATGTAAACAGCAATTGAGCACTTCTTGGAGAAAGTCTAGTGTTCAGTAAGCAAAGAATACTGCAAGACATAAGGTGAAGGTGATAATTTTCAGAATTATGCCTGAAATAAATTGATTAATTGATGGAAGTGATTGAATGCAATACACACTCCAAGATCCTGGTGTTCTTCAATGGAGTAAATTCGATTACTAAAAATGAACTTGTTGAATCCAGTGCAACATGTACAAAGCACAAATTGATGAAAGAGTTGAGAGATTTGCAAGCATCTTGATTCAATCCCATGCTTAATCTGTGGTTTTGGGTATCTTGAAAAGCTTAAAAGCAGGAGGAATAGGAAATAAAGCTTAAAAGCAGGGGAATAGGAAGTAACCCTTAAATTAGGAAATGTGACATGGAATGCGTACACATGAGCTCTAATATCACCTACTACTCTCATCTGTACAATGGTTTTCTGGGAAGAAATCTCTGGTGAAACTCCGATGGCGATCTGATTAATGTTCACATGCCCAAACACAAGCTGTCTGAGGAACTTGCACTGATCCTGTTGGAATTCCTGACTCGTAGGGAACAAAAACACTGAATTCACCTGTAGCAGAAAATAGTGAAAAAATTGATTATAACATTTAGTTAATCCAGTGTCAATGATTTATTAGAAATAAAATCCAAGGAAGCTATTATTTACACAAGAGAGAACAACTTGTAGTTTTCAACTTCGTGAAATATTAAAAATTCAAAAACAAAGTAGTTGGAAGTCCACAAACAATTTTGAATGAATTACAAAATTGGCTGAATATATAGCTAGAAAAAAGAAAATAGATTCGAAACAGAGTCGGATTGTCTGGATTGGACGATCTGACTCGGTTTCGAGTTGGGTAATTGAAACCACAGATTAATTAAGAAGATCCAATAAGGATAGGGTTGGTACCTCCAGTTCTTTAAAATATGCACTTCCCACTGGAATTATAAGAAGTGACGAGAGTAAATCGGAAGTCCTCACCAGAACATCTTAAGTTTCTTGAAGATCTGTTCGCACGTAAAACCAATAACAGATTCAACATTCTTTATCTAAAATCGAAAGTACTAACTCATCTGGGAAAGAACTGAATCTAAGAACTCACAAACGGAACAGTTATGACGACAAGGCGGTTTCAGCTGGTTGCATTTCTGGCAGTATTTGACTCTCGGATTTGGGTGAGCAAGTCCTGTTGATTGCTGCAAATTACTATACTCTGATTCTGTCAGTGGATCAGTGTTTCCTCGAATCCAATAAAGATTCAATTTTTATCTCTCTTGATTAACCAAACCAATAATAAATTGAAAGAAACCGATAAAAATAAATAAATATAACAAAAGCATGTAGATAATTTCAAATTTCTAAAATAAATCAATGAAGATTCAATTTTTATTTCTCTTGATGAACCAAACCAAGAGAAATAAAAATTTGAAATTGGGTCCTAGACCAAAAAAAAAAAATGAACTGGGTATATATACATAGATGTGTATATGTATTGAATGCATAAAGTAATGTTAATCTTGCCAAAACAATTTTTTTATATCTATTTCGGTTTGGTTCGATTTTTGATTTAGTCAATGTAATTCGGTGTAATGATCTAAAACCTTTAAAAAATTTTCTCCTTATTTATTGTAATTATTTGGCTGTTTTATTTATTAATTATGCATTAGGTTGTGTATTTAATGAGCGTTAGGGTGTTTCCGTAATTAAATGTATTTAATCAGTGGCCTTAGTATGAATAGACCTTCTCTTTGGGGTTAGCTTTGTAAAAAGCTTTCTTCCCAACTGTTTTGAACGCACAAGCAGTGCGTTGAGCCGGTCGTGGGGACGTGCCCCAGGACGTGTTCCTTGTTGGAGCTGTTGAGGGAGGGAAACTAGGGAGACATTCCCTATACCTTCTCCCTCTCAGATTGTTCTCCTCATTTAAAAACTAAGATATGAGATTGACTGTGTTTTGAGAGAAACCTTGAGAGAGAAAGAAAACTGTGAAATCTGAAACTACCCATTGTTTCAGATTAGAAGGAGAAGAGAAGTACCCGTATTCGGAGCTTTCCCAATTCGCGTGGTTGTTACTCGAATCCAAACACGTAAGTAGCTTATCTGGTTACAATTTATATGATGATATATGGTGAATTGTTTTCACCATTTGAGAATGAACATAACCCTGTTTTGGCATGAATTCATGACTTTAATCTTTGAGGGATTATTCTGTTTGTGTTAGGATAATCACGAACTATTCATTGGTGTATATATACATGCTTTGATTTGGATCGAATCACATGATTTTACAAGTTCTGCAGATCAGTTTATAATTCTGTTTCAATAAGTTACTGAACTGCATGATAACCGCATCAGACTCATGATTGTCATTTAACATGATTTCATATGATCAATGTGAATTGTTTAGATAGGAATTTACCAAGAAAATCCTATAGAGAGAGTTCTGTTTGTAACCTTAGTTATAAGAACCCAGAAAACAGAGACAACAGTGACATTTGTGTCACTGTTTGCAATTATGCGATCGAGCGCAACAGAATGCGATCGAGCGCAATTGCACAAAGACAGAAACCTGGTGTTAGATTGGGAGAGGGTTTGGTTGTCTTTTGGTTTGGGCTTACTGGTGCTTATTGATGGGATCAAGTGGGGTCTAGGGTCGAGTACCTGTAATGACGGTAACCTACTTGTTGCCCTTAGCATGAGTAACCAATTAGACACACTCCTCAGTTGGTCTACACTTATCTGAGGATAGATGTAGAGACTTCGTATAATTATGTGTTGTCATCATAGGAATGTGTACGGGGGTCTCAATGGATTATTCACGTGTATGAGCTCGTGAATAGCTTCTGAGGAGATCTATCATCCATATTCTATAGGAGAGTGCATTCATACTATGTTCATGTGAAATGCTAAGTGTGCCCAGTTGATGGGAAATACGTGGTTGCCTAGTCCCGTAGGTTGAAAGTCCTACAGAATAAGTTATGAATCATAGTTGGTTCATAAGGT
>JAUPMG010000017.1:4917884-4929477 GCA_031762675.1 Pachysandra terminalis
GAGGACAAATGTAATTCAAACAAGTGTCCAGACAGGTGCTTAAGAATATTCCCATGCATTAAACATATCTCGAATGTTACTTGTATTTCAACACGCCTAAGTTATTTTCAGAGAAAGGGATGAGTCATACGAATCTTCAAAAACTTGTTCTGTGATAGGTTGCTTTAGATCTTGAGGAACACGCATTGAATGACATGTGTTACATGCAAAAAGATCTGAAAGCAACGTCACCATTCTTGTTGCCATTCCAAATAAAACAAAACTCCCTTTTAGATAAGTTATAGAACAAATATTATAAATAGATGAGGTTTTATCACGTGCTGTTTCTTTTGAGAATCCGTCTCATTCAACTTTAATAAGTCACTTTAATGCCATAAATGTCTTTCTGAGTTTGCATATTTCGAAAGAAACTCCCTTTGGCAGCTATTTTCCTTCGAAGGAAGTTAAAAATAACTATATTCTCTCAAGGTGACCAATGTATTCTCGAATTACCCATATAAAGAACTCGAAGTTGAGTTTCCTATTAGAGAACTCGTTTTCATGATCAATAGTCCCTGTAAAGAAGAGTTCCTTTTTTAAATCACTTAAGGTTCATAGCTACAGTAATCAATCCGAGTGTTTTCTACTTTACTGAAGTCAGAAGTAGATATATTCCTTTGTGAATTCTTTAAAAGTGAAGTGAGAGAACATTCTCAAAGTCCGTGGGAAACCTATCTTCATGAAATACTTCTGGAGATGGTATGCCTCCGACTTCTAAGCCCTTTCCATTGGGGATTTGCTTCTAGAAGTGAAATATATCCAATGTATAACTCAAAGTCAATTCATAAGAATGAATAAGAGTAACTTCGAGTCCTAACAAGTACTTTGGATGCATAAAAAGTGCATTCAAAGGGGTAAACCTAAATCTGTGTCCTTCGAGGAGGACAAAAAGCTTTAATCTTTTTTTAATGTAACAGACCCTTAAACGAATTGACCATCTCAAGGTGGTTAGCCTTGAATTCACCTTAAAAGGAAAAAATATTCTTCCTTTGAATTCACCTTTGGCAAGAGGAAACATACCTCCTTCAAATTCACCATCTAGAGGTGGTTCGCCTTCGAGTTCACCATCTAAAGGTGGTTAGCCTTCGAGTTCGCCTTCGAATCTGCTTTAGCAAGAAAAAATATACCTGATTCGTGATCCTTTTAAGACAAAATATAATAAATGGTTCTTTGGAGTTTGTGGATATGATCCAAGAATGACTTCTGAGTTAGAAAGTATAGACAGTTCCTTCCAGAATCTTTTCTTAAGTGGAACACCTCTAAAATGTAAGGTATGTAAAAAAGCCACTCGAAGTCTGTTCTAGAGAATAAATAGATATGACTTCGAGGATTTATTTAGAACCTTAACTATATGAGAAGTTTATTAGAGATAACATGCCCTTAAATATGTCATTCGGGTAAAATAATGTCCTTTGAAGGAAGAGTGAAATCTTATTTCCCTTGAGTCCTTAAAAGGCTGCGTGCCATAGGAACATAAGCCATTGTCCTTCTAAGGGAATTATGATTTGTCTTGTTAAATCATTAGTAGTTCGTTCGTCTCGAAGATAGTTTAACTTAGAAGTTAACCAATACTTTTAGATTTTGGACACGTGGAACAATTCGGTTTAATGAACCGTTTCCAGAGGTAGCTTCTTGGAGAAGCGTTACCTTTTTCAAGTGATAAGTAAGGACGGTCGAATATCTCTAACATGTTCCAAAAGTCACATTTCAAATCAAATCAGCGTATAGCCATTATGACAGTTGGCACGCATAAATCGAAAATGTGGCAGGTAATTGCTTTAGCAATAATTCAGTGTATTTGAGAGTACTCAAAATCCCGTACACTCAATCTAAGATAATGCCACATGTAAGGTTTATTAAACTTTTTGATCACCAAAAAGATGGGTAATAAGACAAAAACTAGACTAATGTAGTAACCCTAACCATAATATATAATAGGAACTAATTTTGCCATAAAAAGGTTTAGTTAAGAATGTTCATAATTAGTCAGCTTTTGATTAATGAAGTAATATAAATATTATATTTAATTACTAAGTAGAGTCATTTCGATGACGATACATAAAGGTTGTTTTCTTTTTATGCCATTTGACTAATCTTTTTCAGTTTGTCAACATGAATATGACTCATACTTACCTAATTATATAGACTTTTTTTTTTTTTTATTAAAGTTAAAAATGTAATGATATATTTCCCAAACATGAAAAAGGAATTAGAGATAGATTTCAGCTCAATATATAGTTGATCCCATATCTTTTCAATCTTCTGAAATACACAGCATTATATAATTCTATTGTATAATTAAGGTCTTGGACTTTAGTTTTGATGCTACCATCTTCCCTCTTTAGGTCAATACTAAATCCCTTGTAACTAAAATCACATCTAATAGTTAACCTTGGATCCTTTGGATTTTATTCCGTTGGAGAAAATCAGCTGTGGGTTTTCATGTGGTCTACCGTGTGGTGTGGTTTGTGATTGGATGAGAAAATAAGCAAAATTATTTTTTCAATCAATCACAGCAATCACAACAATTGTGATTGGTTGAGAAAATAATTTTGCTTATTTTTCTATCCAATCACAACCCACACCACACAGTAACCCACATGGTAACCAATAGCTGATTTTCTCCTTATATAGATCCCTCTCTTATACATACACGGGTTCATTTTCACTTGGAGAAGAAAGAAGAAAAAAAAAAGAGGGAAAGAGAAAGAAAAAATATCCACGTTATTGACAATTCCATGTCATCCCAAATAAGATGATATGATTTGATCACCTGTACCTTTAAACCCAACCCTAGTTAACTTAACCATAGTAGGCGGTTTCTTTTGACCCCCTTAACTTCACTTGCTCAGTAGTGTTTCAGTTCAACTTCAACCACACTATCCCCTATATATATAACTCAGCTAAAGTTGCAGGGCTTGTAAAATCGAAAACCCCTCTCTCTCTCTCTCTCTCTCGTCCGGAGCCAATCATTCTCTCAGCTTTCGTATCAGCAGAAGAGCAGAGGTTGCAGAGACATACATCCACAGTTCGTTAACAAACGGGTTCTCCTCTTCCCATTTTACCCATCCCCCCATTCTCAATTTACTATCAATGCCATTGAACCTTCACTTCCACCAATACATCTGAAACAAAGCTGCTGCTTCTTCTTCTTCTAGAAGTTCAAAACTTCAAAGATGATTACAGGGAAAGATCTGTACACGGTCTTAACCGCCGTGGTTCCGCTCTATGTGGCCATGATCTTAGCTTACGGTTCAGTCCGGTGGTGGAAGATTTTCTCTCCGGATCAATGTTCCGGCATCAACAGGTTCGTTGCGATTTTTGCTGTTCCTCTCCTCTCTTTTCACTTCATCTCCAGCAACGATCCTTACGCCATGAACTTCCGATTCATCGCTGCTGATACCTTACAGAAGACTATCATGCTTGTAGTCCTCAGCATCTGGACTAAATTCACCAAGAACGGAAGCCTGGAATGGATGATCACGATCTTCTCACTCTCCACTCTTCCAAACACCTTAGTTATGGGAATTCCTCTACTGATCGCCATGTACGGAGAATACTCTGGTAGTCTCATGGTTCAGGTCGTCGTGTTACAGTGTATTATCTGGTACACTCTCCTTCTCTTCCTCTTCGAGTACCGTGGCGCGAAGATGCTCATCATGGAACAGTTCCCGGAGACAGCTGCGTCGATCGTTTCCTTTAAGGTCGATTCCGATGTTGTGTCGCTTGATGGTCGTGACTTCTTGCAGACAGATGCGGAGATCGGCGACGATGGAAAGCTTCATGTGACGGTGAGGAAGTCTAACGCTTCGAGGCGGTCTCTTGGACCGACATTGACTCCTCGGCCGTCGAATCTCACCGGAGCGGAGATTTACAGCTTGAATTCGTCGAGGAATCCGACGCCTAGAGGTTCGAATTTCAACAATTCCGATTTCTATTCGATGATGGGTTGTCAAGGCTTTCCGGCGAGGCAATCGAATTTTGGTCCGGCGGATTTATCTTCTGTACAGTCGTCGAGGGGACCGACACCGAGACCATCGAATTTCGAGGAGAATTGTACCCCGGCTGCACAGGCAGTAAGTTCTCCGAGGTTTGGATTCTATCCTGCGCTTCCGGCGGCGAATTCTTATCCTGCACCTAATCCAGAAATCTCTAGTATTGGAACTAAAAATTCGAAGAATCAGCAGCAGCAAACGCAGACGATGCAGAAGCAGACGGTGCAGCCGCAGAGCAAATCGAACCATGACGCGAAGGAGCTCCACATGTTCGTTTGGAGCTCTAGTGCTTCCCCGGTTTCTGAAGGCGGTGGTCTCCACGTTTTCGGCGGAGCGGATTTCGGTGCATCGGAGCAATCTGGACGGTCCGATGGGGCGAAGGAGATCCGCATGGTAGTTGCTGATCACCCGCAAAACGGGGGAGATAAAGGTAAATAAAAAATTCAAGAAATAAAAGAAGGAAAAAAAAATTAGTTTTTGAAATAAATAAATATTCGTTTCGTTTGTTTTTTTGAAGCTATAACCCCAAGTGAGGATATTGGCGTAGAGGATTTCGCCTTTGCGGGAAGCAGAGGAATGAGGAGAGAAGGAGAGGAGGATATAGAAAAGGAAGGGCCCACTGGTCTTTCGAAGCTGGGGTCGAGCTCGACGGCCGAGCTACACCCAAAAACCACCGTAATGTCAGATTCCGGCGCTGGAAAACAGATGCCTCCGGCGAATGTAATGACCCGTCTGATCTTAATCATGGTCTGGCGTAAGCTTATTCGAAACCCCAACACTTATTCGAGCCTCATCGGTCTCGTTTGGTCTCTCGTTGCTTTCCGGTCAGTTCCTCAAAAATTAACGAAAATTTAAAATAATTTTTTTTTATTGTTTCCATTTTCTTATTTTTCCTTTCGATTTTGAATTGCAGATGGCATGTTTCTATGCCGAAGATTATCGAGAAGTCAATCTCTATACTGTCCGACGCCGGTCTTGGAATGGCTATGTTCAGCTTAGGTGAGACTTTCATTGCTAATGTGAGCCCTGGGTTTTAACTGTTAGTAATTATGATTGACCCATGAATCAGGACCACTCAGATTGTAGATCATCACACGGATGGTCATCCTAACCGTACAAATTTATTCTTTTATGGTATTTGTTTATGTTTCTGATAAGAGTCTGGATTATCTTTCCGGTCATAAATGGAGAAGTTTTCCCCCACCCGACAAGTGGGACCGGTATTCACTTTGGTTGTGACTTCGGTCGGTGGTGACTGGTTATGGTCCATAGAAGCAAGCAAGTAGAAGAGGTGTGAATTAGCAAAAACTGGTTACAGTAATTATCTTCTTGATTTTCTTAATATTGTTTTGTGTGAACAGGGTTGTTTATGGCTCTTCAGCCGAAGATAGTCGCGTGCGGGAATTCTGTGGCTGCATTCGCCATGGCCGTCAGATTCCTCACGGGGCCAGCCGTAATGGCAGCTGCTTCAATTGCTGTTGGCCTACGTGGGGACCTCCTTCACGTAGCTATTGTTCAGGTTATTTTTCTTAAATATTTTTTCAGTTTAAAAAAATGGAAAGTTTATAATTTAGATATTGTTTTTGGATGCGTTTAAAAACAAGTTTTTTTTGGGTCTAAAGTCATTTTTCTTTAGGCTGTGTTTGGATAGCTAGAATCTGTAAGCAAAGAAAAGGAAAATCAACTTTTTCTAATAGAATCTGTGTGTATGATTCATTGAAATATGTGTCTAGTGGAAAAGGAAATGAAAGTTTTCTTTTATTTTCCTCTTTATCCTTTTCCAATTACCAAACACATCCTAAAAAAATCTATTTGGGTTTGTAAAGAAGTGGTTCTATTTATGGGAAAGAAATTGGAAAGTGAACCAATTTTGTAATTTTCCTTGAACAAACCCAATCTGATTAAAGAAACCCAACCAGGATACCTTTTTTTTTTTTTTTTTTAATTTTATTTAGCTATGTTAATCACATTTTTCATTGATAAACCTCAGGCTGCTCTACCGCAAGGAATAGTCCCATTTGTGTTTGCTAAGGAATACAATGTCCATCCAACGATTCTCAGTACTGCGTAAGTATAATTCAGCTTTACAAAAACATAGCCCTAACTAATCAAATTTATTTCTTCAATGTGGCTCTTTTTTTTTTTTTTTTTTTTGTATTTTATTTGTAATTAACTTATTAGTTTCTTGTTTTAATTTCAGGGTTATTTTTGGAATGCTGATAGCATTACCAATTACACTTGTTTACTACATTATTCTGGGATTGTAATTTTTGTGGAGATGTCTTTCACAAAGGAAAGGAAGAATTCTAGTACTGGGTAGTGATTTCATGCTAATTAACATGGTTTTGGACCGAGAAAACTGTTAAATTCGTGAATTTCGCCGGGAAACAAGCATACTTCTGATGTCTCCAGCAAAGATGGAATCAACTGATTTGACTGTTTAATCGGAGAAATTAAAGACTAAGAAGCTTCCACAAGTGTGGACTACTGTTCCATTGCAAAAATTGCTTACCTGATGCGCTTGAAGAACAAGATCAATGAGAGACGAAAGGAAGCACCTAGTAGCTAGAAGATGTTGATTTTTCAATTTACTTGTGAAATGATAGAATTATTCCACTACTCCTTATTCCATCAAGAACCTCTGGGGTTCAATGAATTACAGCAGAAAAGAAGCCCTTTTTTTTATATATCCTTTTGCTTTGCCTTTTTCAGACTTCATGGGTAGCCGTAGATTCTAAAATGATTTCAGTTCGTTTGTCATCTTTGTTCCTTGTACTTCTCCCCCAGATTTAATTAAAGACATCATGACCTTGTTACTATAGCACAACACGGGGTCGGATTGCCTGTTAGATAGCTAACAGGCAATCCCATGTGATGTGGGATAGTCTAAGGGGTGAAGTGGTATTTTTGCCTTTTGTATGCGGGCCTCGAGATGTGAAAATATCATTTCACCTTCGGGGCTGTCTCACATCACATAAGCAGTCCCTGCTATCTAAACAGAGAATAGGATTTATGTGATGGGTGGACCACTTAACAGGATGTCTATACTTGTATGAGACTATGTGGGACTTGGACTCCATCTCCTAAATACGATTAAGAGATAGTCCTAAATTGAATAGAGTTGAGTATTGAACACTCAACACATTTTTGTGAGTTTCCACCTTAGAGAATCTTTATTCTCTTTTCGTCTCTTTTTCTCCGTTGAGATATAAATTGTTTAGATTTGTATGCAAAAGTCTAATCATTTGAATGTGAAAATATTGTATGTGGATCTAATAATTTCACATTCTAATGTATGACATTTTTCAATTTGATAGAGATTTTCCGCTATAAATTCAAATTTGTGTGCATCAAAATACATGATCCGGATCGTCTGTAACCTTCAATTATTAAGACCTTTTATTTATTTATTTTTGAAAGTTGAATCTAAGCTGTCTTTTCTATCACCACTCAGACAGTGATCACTAAATGTGAAAGGGAAGGATCTGTTAAAAGCACGTTGTCTTTTAAGAGTGACTGGGTCTTTAGCTGTTCTATCTTTTTCAGTTTCAGAGCTTTATACATGATAATTTTGGAGAAGGATTCAAAAAAGCTGCGTCCTTTCTTTGCCCTGTTCACCTCTAAGTCCAGTTCCGGTGGGGTTTTCCTTTTTTAATGAAAAGATTGCATGCATGACTAGCACATTCTAGGTGGGTATTGGACATCAAAATCAAATGAGCATGTGTACTGCTTCCCTTTGCCCTCACAAGACATGATCTCTCAACTTCTCCATTGCTTGTTATTTTCTTGTACTATAGTGAAGCAATGCATGTCAAGTTAAGTTAAATGATGATCTTGATATTAGTGATGAAGGATTTGTAAAAGATCAAATATATTAAAATGAAATGGCAGCTAATATATAAGAACCAATACAATTACTCTTTCAGAAAAATAAGTAGAGAGTGCTTGTCTCAAGACAGCTTAAACCGTCGCGCAACTATTCTGTCAAGAGCGTTCATTCTCAAACATCACATATGAATAAGACAGAGAAGAGACAAGAGAAAAATAAACTATTCTGTCAAGAGCGTTCATTCTCAAACATCACATATGAATAAGACAGAGAAGAGACAAGAGAAAAATAGAATGTTGAAATAACTGAAGAGTCAGTTTGAATGCATATCTCAGAGCAAGAAAATCTCAAGAAATTCAAATGGCTGACTATCCCATTTCTCTCTCAGAATCTTAACTCACTGTTATCTTCTACCTCTTAAAGTTGTAGAATTTCCAGATAAAATTCTATATATCTAATGGAGAATATGTTCTGTTATTTATAGGGAATTTAACCAATCAAATTAGGACAAATGTAATTCAAACAAGTGTCCAAACAGGTGCTTTAGAATATCCCCATGCATTAAACATATCTCGAATGCCACGTGTATTTTAACACGCCTAAGTTATTTCCAGAGAAAGGGATGAGTCATACGAATCTTCAAAACTCTTTCTGTGATATGTTGCTTTAGATTTTGAGGAACACATATTGAATGGCATGTGTTACATGCAAAAGATCTGAAAGCAACGTCACCATTCTTGCCGCCATTCCAGATAAAACAAAATCCTCTTTTAGATGAGTTATATAACAGATATTATAAATAGCTGAGGTTTTAACATGTGTTGTTCTTTCTGAGAATCCGTCTCAATCAACTTTAATAAGTCACTTCAATATCATAAATACCTTTTTGAGTTTGCATATTTTAAAGGAAAACTCCCTTTGGCAGCTATCTTTCTTCGAAGGAAGTAAAAAATAACTATATTCTCACAAGGTAACCAATGTATTCTCGAATTACCCATATAAAGAACTCGAAGTTGAGGTTCTTATCAGAGAACTCGTTTTCATGATTAATAGTCCTTGTAAAGAAGAGTTCACTTTTGAAATTACTTAAGGTTCATAGCTACAGTAACCAATCCGAGTGCTTTCTATTTGAATAAAGTCAGAAGTAAATATGTTCCTCTGTGAATTCCTTCAAAGTGAAATGAGAAGATATTCTCAAAGTCCGTGGAAAACTTATCTTTAGGAAATACTTCTAGAGATGGTACGCCTTCGACTTCTAAAGCCATTTTCCACTAGGGATTTACTTTCTAAAAGTGAAATATATCCAATGTATAACTTTAAATCAATTCATAAAAATGAATGAAAGTGACTTTGAGTCCTAGTTTGTAATTCGGATGCATAGAAGAATGCATTCGAAGGATAAACCCAAGTTAGTGTCCTTCGAGGAGGACATAATCCTTAGTCTTTTGGGGATGACAAGCCCTTAAATGAATTGACCATCTCAAGGTGGATAGCCTTGAATTCTCCTTAGGAGGAAGGAATATTCCTCCTTCGAATTCACCTTTGGCAGGAGGGAACACACCTCCTTCGAACTCACCATCTGAAGGTGGTTAGCCTTTGAGTTCACTATCTGAAGATGGTTGGCCTCCGAGTTCACCATCTGGAGGTGGTTAGACTTTGAGTTCGCCTTCGAATCCGCCTTAGCAGGTCAAAATATACTTGTTTCGTGATTCCTTTAAGACAAAACATAATAAATGGTCTTTTGAAGTCTATGAATATGATCTAAGAATGACTTCTGAGTTAGAAGGTACAGACAGTTCCCTCGAGTGTATTCCTTCGAGGATATTTCCTTAAGTCTAACACCTTTAAAATGTAAATGTATGTAATAAGAATCACTCGAAATCTGTTCTAGAGAATAAATAGATGTGACTTCAATGATTTATTTAAAACTTTATCTATTTGAGAAGTGTATTAGTGGTAGCATGTCTCTAAATATGTCCTTCGAGTAAAATAAAGTCTTGAAGAAAAAGTAAAATCTTTTTTCCTTCGGGTGCTTAAAAAAAGGCTGCGCACCGTAGGAACACAAGTCCTTGTCCTTCTGAAGGAATTATGATTTGTTTTTGTCAAAAGTTCAAATCATTAATACTTCGTTCGTCTCGAAAGCAGTTAACTTAGAAGTTAACCAATACCTTTAGATGTTGGACACGTGAAATGGTTCAGTACAATGTGAAAAGGCGGCAAGTAATTGCTTTAGCAATGATTCAGCACATTTTGGAGTACTTAAGATTCCGTGCATACATCCTAAGATGTTTATTAAGCTTTTTATCACCAATATCATAATCTTATATGTAATTATAATCTAATTAGTTTAACAAAGACCACTTTCCAGCATATGCTTCTTTGTTGAAGAAATTATAAGTAGTGAAAAATATCTGGTTCTTTTTTATAATGGAAGTAAGTTATTTTTTATTAAGCATTTCACATTACTTTGATAAATAATATATATTTATCAAAACTTAGTTATATCTAGTAAATTATTTTTGGGGGTAAATTATATTGATACTCCTTAGATTTGGCATAATAGCAACAATTATCTCTCAAACCTTGAACATCACAGGAGTGGATCCTCTGTTAGATAGCTAACAGGGACCGCCCATGTGATGTGAGACAGCCCCGAGAGCGAAATGGTATTTTCGCATCTCGAAACCAAAGGATGAAAATGCCATTTCACCTCTCGGGACTGTCTCATATTACATGGGATTGCCTGTTAACTATCTAACAGGCAATCCCGTCCATGACAATCAATAAATACTTTTGTTGGAGGGCAAATCTTCTGTGATGAACACACCCTGTGATGAGTGTGTGATGTGAGACACACACGATGGTAAAATAATAATTTTGCCCTCACTTGATGTATTTTATGAGGATAAAAATATTATTTTGCCCTCGTGTGCCACATCACACGCCCATCATAGGACGTGCTCATAATAGAAGATCCGCATCCTCTTGTTGGACCAAATTAGAGAGAGTCTAACAATATATAACAAAAATTGCTCGTTTGACCATAATATTCTTCCATCAATCGTTACGATTAATTAAGTATATTAAAAAAATAAAAAATCAAATGATTAATTTATTCTATAATAATAAAAGATAATTGGGGTTTTTACAATTCTCTACTGTTACAATTCTTCTTCTTCATCTTCACAAGGAAGCAACGGCTTTGATTGTCAAGTACTAAAACACCCCTTATGATACCTTGTATCTCTTATTTATTTTTTATTTTTTGGTAAGTTGCTACATATCTCAAACCTAAGGGTAGATCGATAAAAGTCATTTTTCATCAAAATAGTTGAGTGACAATAAAAATAAAAGAATATATTGTATACAAAAGTAACAACCTCGGAGTGCTAATACTAAACAAGCAAAATATTGAAGGCATAACCATTGTTAGCAAAACGTGAAACGTCAAAAAAATGGAACGTTAAAAATACGAGTTTAATACAGTTTTAATTTAAAAAATAGTCAAATAAACGGAAACGTAAAAAATACGTTTAATAAATTTCGTGTTTAATATGTGTATTGTTCAAAAAACGGGTTCAAAAAAATGTCAATATATATATATATATAAGTATTAATAATTAAATAATAATTTTTTTTTTGTTGGAACTTGTTATAAAACCTTTTAACACAAAAATAAAGTTGTCGACTAGCACGCATATGTCATTGGAACTTCCAACGAACAACTTCT
>JAUPMG010000017.1:4961976-4980975 GCA_031762675.1 Pachysandra terminalis
ATTCTGAACGACTAGGAACATTTAGGATATTGGTTACCAAAATGTCTACGATCTCATTCCTTTTAATCAACATTAAAGGCTAAGACATTTTCAACCCAATATCCATGGTATCTAACAGCAACGGCATATAATATAGTATATAGAAAGATACAATAAAGCCCTTTTATTAATAAATATTTGAGATCGTATTTTTACAGAAAATAGCCACTAAAAGAAAAATCTAGATTGACTATAGGGCTTATCTCCCACACATACCTCTCCACAAAAAATCCCGTTGGAGTTTTTCGATTCTTTTTGCCACCAACGCTAGTATTTTAAATATTGATAAAAAAATAAGTTGGTAAGTTGGATAACGAATTTTTGATCAAAACTAACTTCCCACCTTTAGAAAGGTATCTCAACCTCCAAGTTGCTAACTTTTTTTCACATCTTTCCTCAATTCTTCCCCAAACAGTCGTGGATTTATGAGTTACCTTAAGGGCCAGACCAGGATAAGTACATGGAAAACGCCCTTCCTTGCACCCCAAGATAATCGTAAGTTGATCCATGTTGTGTACCTCGCAAATAGCAATCAGTTTGCTCTTGCTAAAGTTAATACGAAGCCCAGAAACCGCTTCAAAACAATCACAAATACACCTAACAACAAGAAGTTGGCTCTGACTTGCCTTGCAAAAGATGAGTGCGTCATCAGCGAATTGGAGGTGAGAAATAATTGGTCCCCCATTGCTAACTTTAACCCCCCGCCAAAAGATCCTCCCGAACAGCCTTATGGATCAGCCTACTAAACGCCTCTGCCACCACCAAAAACAAGAATGGGGAAAGGGGATTCCCTTGTCTCAGGCCTCTCAAAGACTGAAAGAAACCTGATGCAACCCCATTAACAAGAACCGAAAATGAAGCCCCGATGATATACAAGTCTTGATCCACTTCCTCCATCTTACCCCAAAGCCCATCCTCTCCAACATATAAAGCAAAAAATCCCAGCTTACATGATCGTAAGCTTTTTCCATGTCAAGTTTGCATATCACCCACTCCTCACTCCCTCGTTTGAGAAGATCCACAACCTCATTGGCCACCACCACCCCCATCCAAGATTTGCCTTCCACCTAAGAGAGCACTTTGTTCTTGCAAAATGATGTTAGGTAAGACCCACCTAAATCTGTTCGTAAGAAGCGTGGAAATGATCTTATAAAAGCTACCAATCAGACTTATAGATCTGAAATCCTTTATATTTACTGCCCCTATTTTCTTAGGGATAAGAGAGATGAAGGTAGCATTAACACTCTTTCCGAAGGTAGAGTGCAAATTGAACTCAATAGCCTTCATTAGGTCAAACTTAATTATATTCCAACATTTCTTATAGAACTTCAGAGTAAATCCGTCCGGTCCCAGCGCTTTATCCCCATCCAAAGCATTGATCATTTCCCATCTTCTTCAGAAAAAGTTCTTTCTAAGAGCTCTCTATCTTCTTCCCCTATTACTGAAATCTCCATCCCATCCAAAAGTGGCCTTTTAGACACCTGTTCAGAAAATAACTCTTCATAAAAGGATGCCATAGCAAGCTTTATCTCTTTGTCCTCCTCAAACACAGCCCCATCCACCTCCACCCTCCTTATAGTGTTCACCTTGTTTCTAGAGTCTGCTATTCTGTGAAAAAACCTAGTGTTTTTATCTCCCTCCTTAAGCCAAAGATCTCTCGATTTTGGCCTCCATGAGATCTCCTCCAACTTAGCCATCCAACAGAAATCCTTTTTGAGACTCTCTCTCTCCTTCTTGTCCCCGTCCAAACTTCCCAATTCCTCCAAGTAATCTAAATCTTTTATCTTAGCTAATAATACCCTCTTTCTCCCCCCCACATCCCCGAAAGAATTTCTATTCCACTTTTTGATTTCATCTTTCAAACTTTTCAATTTTTTGCAGAAAACGAAACATGGAGAGCCAGAATAAGATGCGTCATCCCACCATTCTTTCTAAATTCTTCCTTGCAGTCAAGAATGATAGGGCAATGGTCTGAAGTTGGTTTGGATAACACCCGGTCTTCCACCGAAGCAAAACATTCAACCCAAGATGAGGACACTAAAAATCTATCCAACTTGGACATAACAAGATTGTCTTGATTGTTGCTCCACGTGAAGGAACCTCCAACTAAAGGGATATCGATCAACTCCAATCTGTTGATAAAATCTGAGAAATCTCTCATATGATTAGATCTCTTCTGTCCACTTGATTTTTTGGAGTAAAATATAGTGATATTGAAGTCTCCCCCTAAGCACCAAGGGAAATCCCTGCTCCTACGAAGTTGCCCCAGCTCCTCCCATAATTCCACCAGCAGTCGCCTATTGTTAGGCCTGTAGAAAGCTGTGCATAAGAGTTTAACCCCCAAGGATACATCCAATAAAGTTGCCGAAACAGAAAATTTCCCGTGCACCCCTTCTACCAACTGATACATCTTTTTTTTCCAAGCCAGAGCAACGCCTCCGGCCATCCCAATTGCAGGAATAAACAAAAATTCAGTCTGCCTCTCCTTCCACACTTTTAACATAATCCGGTATGATAGAGATTCCATTTTAGTCTCCTGAAACAAGATTATATCCGGATTCCAAACATCCAAAGCAGCCCTAATAGATCGTCTCCTCTCATTCCAGGATATTACTTTTGTCTTCATGAGGCCACCATCATTGCCCCTTTCCCCTCCTAGCAGAACACCTATCCGCAGATTTGCCGACATCGTTGAGAGTCCAAGACAACTTCTGAAGCACCCGATTTCACTTCTTTGTACCATGATTCTCGATCGAAATGAATAAAGCCTTCACTTCATCCTCAAAACCCTTGAATGATAAACCCATAAATACCCCAAACATCAAAATTCTCTCTAACACCCATTCTGACACCCCATGTTCAGAAAAATCAGAATCCACTCCGTCCAAATCGAAGTCTAACTTTCTTGTCCCAACGTCCTCTTCAAGAACCGACCTACGATCACAAATGTCTGTATTATAAGGCTTAATGATGTCTAACAGGGAAATGGCTTCCCCCGACACTTCTGGCACAGCCCCACCACTAGATGTTATGAGAGAGTTGTAAGAAGTCTTTTTGAATTATTAAATAAAAATCAACCTTTAGGCTTTTGATTTATTCTCAGAACTTTGAGATTGCTTGGATTAGCATTTGCAGGGGGTTTTTCTCTCCGTTTTCCTCTAAGAAATCTAGGCTTGACGGTGATCAAAGTAACTATACCCATCATCTTCTAGTTGCATAGTAGGAGGAAGATGTTCTTACTGCATCACTTTCATCTTCTACATAGCAGGAGGAAGATCTTGTCATTGCATTTCCGTCATCTTCTTGTTTTCAGAGAAAATTATTTCCTTGGGTAATCAAGGTCCTAGTACAGACTGCTTGGATACACAAATAGTCATTATGTATCTCGTAGTAAACCATTCAATTCATTTTATTATTAATGGAGAAAGAAATTGTTAAGTCATGGTGTATCTTCAATTGCTTCAATGGAAAATTGAATGGTTAGTAAATCACACAAGTCATTTTATCTTTATCAGAGCAAGAAATTGTTGGTGGAAATCTACCAATTTTCAATGAATTCTGATGATGCATATTTTGATTATTTTTGAAAGCTCATGCTACGAGTTTGATGTTTTCAATTGTGACAATGTGGTTGATGAATCGCTATAACCGTTGGTTGTTGATGAGGATTCTAATATAGTAAATGAACAATCAGAGGATATCTAAGATAGTATTAACTAAGTTGATGAAGTTGAAAGTTTGTATGAATCAGAGTAAATGAAGTTGAAATTTTTTCCAGCCAGTGAAAATCTATGCATTCCCTTGATCAAGGCATTTCATTTTTGATAAATTATTTATTGCAGGTGAAACTCAAGAATATGTTGTACCACACTGCCCGCATAAACTGTTTGGCTTGGTCTCCTGATAGCACCATGGTTGCTACAGGATCACTCGATACATGTGTCATCATATATGAAATTTGCAAGCCAGCATCGAGCCGAATAACCATAAAGAGTGCTCACCTGGGTGGGGTATATGGATTGGCTTTTACTGATGAGTGCAGTGTGGTCAGTTCAGGTGAGGATGCATGTGTTCGAGTGTGGAAAATAACACCACAGTAACAGAGATGAGTATGGCTGTCTGGAAACGCATTGCAGGCCTATAATGAAAAGTAAGGTAAATATGCAAGTTTGCTGTACGCGGTTTTGTTTGTTGAGAGTTTGTGTTAACAAAAAATGAGAAAGAAGATTAGGTGGTTTGGCATTGGACTTTATCCTTCTAAATGTATTTAGATATCATTATTTTTCTTCGTCATGCAGTGCATCTTTAGACAAAACTATCACTGTTGTGTTCACTTTGTATAATTACATTTCTTACCTTGAATCTTGTTGAGCATGTTTTTGTTCTGTATGGAGTGGGAAGTTTGACAAGGATCATGTTAAGCTAAAGTTACAGAACTGAGTCGTTTTTGTATGGAGGGAGACTCATGTCGTCACGTAGGTAATGTTTATACTCTTCTCTTGTCAATGGTGATGAAGCCAATGGTGGTGATTTATTACTGACTTTGGCAATGCTACTGGTGAAATTCCTCGTTACTGTTTAAAGGTCAAGTTGCTTCTAGGCTACATTATTGTGTATATAGGTCTAGTGGTGAAATTCCTCCTCTTTCATTTAGTTTGTGTTTGGTTAGCTTGAATCTGTAGGAAAGGACAGGAAAATCAACTTTTTAACGAAATCTGTGCATTTGGTTCATTGGATAATGTGAGTCTATTAGAAAATGTTCTTCCAAAAATGTTCTATTTTTAATAGAAAGCCCATTAATCTTTTCCCCTTAAACTAAAGAGGAAACGCTGAAAGGGAAAGTAATGTGCTCTTTTACTTTCTTTTCTATCATTTAAAGAGGAATCGACGAAAAGGAAAGTAATGTGCTCTTTTACTTTCTTTTCTGTCATTTTCCAACTATCCAAATACAGCAACGAAGAGGATTCTGTAGTTCTAGTTGACCAGTCTCTCCAATAAGATCTTTTGATATAAGTCTGGCCAAAGTAAGGGGTTGGAACGAAGGTTGATACATCGACCTGGGCAAGTCGATTTGCTCTTCGTGGTTATGTGATACTTGACATATTCCTATGTCAAATGTAAGCCTTCAGGCATCGAGTTTCAGTTACATATTAAATTACTAAATACATTTACGGAATATACATGTGGGGATCCTCTAATTTAGAAAAACTTTCACCCAACAAGTACAGTTGAAGTAGCTTTAAAAACTTGATCAGGAGACCTTCATAATGTTAATTTAAAAGAAATCGAACTATTTTCTGAGAAATTGTTTGGTGCTGCCTAGGGATGGCAACTAATCGGGCGGGTTTGGGACAGGTTTTGGCAAACCGTAACGTGCCCGAATAGAAATCCACCCTATACCAAACCTGCTCTTAACCTGTTCGTATTAGGTTCGGTCACACAATCCGGTGAAGTGGGAGACGTTCTGGTGCTTAGAATATGAATCTGTGTTTTGAGCACGAGAACGTGATTCCCGTTCTGAGCGCCAGAACGTCCTTAATCCATATATTTGACTTTTCAACTCCGCGGATTTGAATTTCAAATATACTGATTAGAATAAAATCATAAAAAATTGGGTTTATTTGTAAATTTTTAGGAGGTTTAATAAAAAATATAAAAATATGAGCTTTATTCTGAAAAAAAAAAAAGTTTAAAAAACATGAGTTTTTGTGTAATTTTTTGGAGGTTTTTATAATAATATAAAAATTTATGAGTTTTATTCTAAAAAAATATTAAAAAACATGAATTTTCTTGTAAATTTTTGGGATTTTTTTTTATAAAAGTATAAAAACAAACGAGTTTTATTCTAAAAAAATATTAAATTAGATTAAATTGACATACTTTATGTATTATATCCTTTCTCTTATAAATGTGGTTGAACATAAAAAATAGAAATTAAAATGTCTTTATACATTAAGTATAGTTTGTATGTATATATACAGAGGCTCTGTAAACACTCTAGACCACCAGTTAATTTCAAATTTGACGTTCTCTCTCCCACTTTCACTCTCGCACCCGCTCGGCGTTCTGGTGACTTAGGTATTAGGACAAGTCTTCCTGGTGTTTAAAAACCTGTTGGTAACTTCTAAAACTTAGACGAGTTATTTCGATAGGTAAGATTTCTATTTAATTCGTCACATATAATTAGTTGCTTATAACTTAGTTTTGACTCAGTAATTTGACTTGATTTCACAGGAAATTAGTTTACTCTCATAATATTGATAAGATTACCTATGCTTTTGTTTAGGCCGGATCCAAACCGCCAAGGTTAAACAGGACCAAATGGAATGCCAACGCGTCATGGGTCCCGATTGAACATTGGTCCGGAAGATCAATGTAGACCCAGACTATTATCATAACAAACGTGAGCCCAAAAACAAGGAAACGATAATCTGATAGTGGGCCAGGTGTCAGCAAAAGAGAGGAAATAACTACCCATTATCTGCAAACCGTTAAACGGTTACAATATGGGGTTATAAGACAGAACTGGCCAAAACAGAAAAGGCCTCCACAACAAATCAACTCACTAGCTACACAGTAGTTTAGTCTCTAATCCCCAGCGATTATTAGTTAGCCATTAGTTTCTGCAAGGATCTCGCTGCACCTCCCAGCGAACAAAGTGTTGTTGACGCGAAAAATCAATATCTCTGGTTCAACAACTAACCCTTCGAGATTGGGAATCAATACAATCGTCTGACTCAAAATCGGTCACACATCGATTGATTTACATCAAAAACTAACTTACGCAGTTTGACCACACTACCTGTTTTTCAGGTGAACTTGCAAAAGTTTTGGCACGACCAAAAGAGACCCACCAGCGACTGTGAGGTAAGCGAGGTTTGGTTTTACACCAACATCTTTTGGCACATCCGATGGGACACTATTGGTGAAGCTAAATGGCACCCAAAACTAGAATAGGTGGACGGTTGGACGACGACCGCAAGGGAGTGCTGCCTATTATGGATACTGTCCAAGAGGAAGCACTAGACAACAACACAACGTCGACCGAAACACTAGGCCATACCATTCCAAGCACTGAGGTAGGATCACCATCCATTTCATTTAATAATAGCGTTCTGATGGCTGCAACCCTTAAACCAGCCCTTGATAAGGATGAGCGTGGATCTGGGACGCACCCACGTAGCCATGGCAGAAGAATTCAAAAGAATGCCTTATGAAATAGAGTCTGCGATGAGGCGTGAAAATAATTCAGCAGCGGAAAGTGAAAACTTAGCCAAAAGGACTGTTAGTGGGAATTGAATTTTCAACCCCATTGAACAACTACAAACCATGTTCAATATACCACCTACCAGACCCACTCCACCAAGGCCGGTTAGACCAGTTAACGACCGAAGTGAGCCACTCAGCGATATCGGTCAGGTACGGACTAACCAAGGGATGCCGAACATTGAGATTCAGGCACCCGGGCCGACTAGGGGAATGGAAAGGGACCAGGTTTATCACTGGATTCAAGAGGCAATGGCTAATATGCCCGCCCGACGGTTGTCCAGATTGTCATACTGTAAGCCATACCCTGATTGGGTAGATATCAGATATGAGTTTCCTAGGGGTTACAGAATCCCCGACTTTTCATTGTTCTCAGGAGAAGATGGTCAATCGACCATCAAACATGTGGGCCGATTCAAGGTACAATGTGGGTAACTGTCACCAATTGATTATTATAAACTAAGGCTGTTCAGGAATTCCTTAACCGGCCAAGCAGTTACTTGATATATAACCATGCCACCTAATTATGTCCAACACTAGGTAGAAATAGAAGAAAATTTTCACTCTCAGTTTTACCGACTGAGCCTGAAGTATCTATGGCTGATTTGGCATGGCTAAGGCAATTGCTGGATGAAACGACAGAGAGATATATAGGAAAGTTTAAAAAGGTGAGAAATAGGTGTAGAATAGTTCGCCCTGAATCGGAGTTTGTGAAATTGGCCCAGAATGGTTTAGATATTGAACTTCGAAAGAAGTTTGATGGGATGGAATCCAAAGATCTCTTTAAATTATCAACCAGGGTGACCAAATATGAACGAATTTTGCAAGACGAGAGTCAGAGAAAAACGGCCACCATTGGGACTTACTTTCAAGATCCCAATTATGAGTTAGCCTTGGCCGAAGTAATATCCAATAAGCAATTTACTTGTGTAGCTTTAAAGAAAAATATTGCCAATACACAAATGGAAAGAAAGAAAAATTTCTCTGAAAAAGGAAGGAAATTTTCTTTTGATATATCAAAGTCCGATGAAATTTTTGACCACCTCCTAAGATATAAGTTCATCAGGCTACCAGAAGGACATAAAGTGCCTTCGACTGATGAAATGAAAAATGTGGAATATTGTAAATGGAATGGGTCACGAACCCACTCAATTGCTGATTGTGTTGTCTTCCGTGCTATAGTACAGGACAATATCGACCGAGGACTACTTCAGTTTCTTGATAAAGGAAAGGAATTAATGGAGATTGACACCGATCCTTTTCCAATCAACATGATTGGTTCCAGGCTTAGGAACTCCCGGCTAAAGGTAGATTTAAGACTTGGGAGCAATGCCTCCTTTGGAGAAAGTAAAATTGACAAAGTTGGGTCGTTAGAATGGCGCAGTCACCGCTTTGACGGCCGATTGGTTTTCTCACCCAACCATTCGAATTTCTAGAACAGAGTCGATCAAACTCACAATATTTGTGACAGATGTCATGAAGACATGGAGAAACAAATCAGGCGTGTAGGAAGCAGTTACCGCCAACCATGGCGGCCACCGCCTCAGCAATACAGGCCTGACTATCGTCAAGGGCCTCCCGAAAGGTGGTACCCAGACAGAGACAATCTTCCCTACAAACTCCAGAATGATCAAACCCTCGGGGGCAGAAACGATTGATGGACTAGGGTGGTCCACCCAAAGTTCGACTGTTCAGGGTACGAAATGACTTGGACCCAGAAACGGCGCTAGTAGAGGGAGCAGGCAGTCCTTAGAGAAATATTGGTTAATCAGAGGAATGATGGTTGTGAGGGACCCCAAAGGAAGAAATAAAACCCAAACAATGGCTCCAGAAAAAGAGAAGCCATTGGAAATCCAGGACAAGAAAGATACGTCTCTGGAGCTCGCCTTCATGGAAGAAGACGACGGGTTGTTATTAGACCAACTTTTGGCACAATTCCAGAGCACTGATTCCTCGGAGCAGTCGCCATTAATGAGCAATAACCTCCCAGATGAAAAATTCAGTATTGAGGAGAGTTGGACTATCTAGTTTGAATCACTTTCTCCAATAACCATGGGCTGCAATGTGGTTTTCATGTTGCTCATCTCTTTCCAGACGAAAGAAGAGTATGAAGAACTAGATGGTGAAGAAGAGGAAAACCAAGAGGCCATAGTGGCCACACTAGCCAGTGCTCAGGAAGACCAGATTCCAACTAGCCAAGTAAAAGCGAAGGGCGAGGATAACCAGGTCATGATCGATTTCGACGGCAAAGCCGACAAGGTAACTTTTGAAAAGCCATCCTTAAGGATGGCTCAACATTTACAATCATTGTACATCGACGTACACATGGACGAAATTCCTATCACTAGAGTCTTGGTTGACAATGGTGCGGCCGTAAACATACTACCTAACAGGGTAATGAAAAAAGTAGGTAAAACCCTAACTGACCTAATTTTGACCGAAATAATGATCACTAATTTTGCAAGAGAGACGTCTACCACTCAAGGAGTCTTGCCAATAGAGTTAGAGATTGAACGGAAGAAAGGCTTGACCGCTTTCTGCGTGGTGGAATCATCTTCAAGTTACAACGCACTACTAGGTAGTGATTGGATACATTCCAAACTTTGCATACCATCATCCCTTCATCAATTCCTTATCTTTTGGAATGAAAATAAGGTGGAAATCATTAAGGCTGACGAAAGGCCATTTCTGGCAGATTCTAACTCGGCCGAAGCATTGCTATACGGAGGAGAAATATGACCAGTAAAATTCACAACGAGCAGGAAGCATGACCGACCCTCAGGGATCTCGGTAACGATCGATCACAACCTAAATCAACCTGAACCAGGACCGATAATGATAATTCCTTGTCGGTCAAGCTGGGATTACAAGATTGAAGAAGTACCATGACGAGTGTGGAAAGGAAGAAAGAGAGGTTGGCCATAGTCAAGGCCACCGTGTTACGACTAAAAACCTACATGACTGAAAGGAAATTAGATGAAGAAGTTTCAGTTGCCTCAATCGAATGTATTGCGGTAGATGACATGGACAATGAAGGGCTATCCATGCAAAACATTGAAGCAGCCCCTGGGAAGATGGATGACGTAAAGGTCGAAGTACAAGGCCCTTTGACAGAAGTAGAGTTAGGAAGTACCGCCAATCATCTGCCGGTTTATGTAAGTAGTTTGCTCCATGAGCAATGTAAATACTAGTTAATAGAGTTACTTTCTGAATTCCAAGATTGTTTTGCTTGGAACTATCATGAGTTGCCTGGTTTGGACCGAAAACTTGTTGAACATCGATTACCCTTAAAAACATGTTATAAGCCTCATAAATAGCCGACCAGAAGAGTGACGGTCGAAGTAACGGAAAAAATAAAAGAAGAAATTGAGAAATTACTAAAGGCGGGCTTCATTCGACCAATCCGTTATGCGGAGTGGGTTTCAAATGTGGTACCTATAATGAAGAAGAATGGTAAGATCAGGGTATGTATTGGCTTTAGGAATCTCAACTTGGCAACCCCTAAAGACGAGTACCCAATGCCAATGGCCGATTTGCTAATTGGCAGAGCGGCCAGACACCAAGTATTATCCTTCATGGATGACCCTTCTGGCTACAATCATATTAAAATAGTGGCCGAAGACGTGGAAAAACCACGTTTCAAGGGCCGGGGGCAACAGGCTTATATTGTTGGGTAGTAATGTCGTTCGGATTAAAACATGCCGGAGCCACGTATCAAAGGGCAATAAATAGTATTTTCCATGACATGATTGGCAAAAACTTGGAAGTGTATATAGATGACATAGCGGAAAAATCGGAAAAAGTAACAGAACATCTCAAGCAGCTAAGAGCCTCATTCGAAAGAATGCGGAAACACAGGCTAAAGATGAATCCCTTAAAATGTGCATTTAGTGTACCGACAGGGAATTTCTTAGGGGTTTTGGTACACCAAAAAGGGATCGTGATAGATAAAAACGAGGCAAAAGCCATCATAGATGCAAAGCCGTCGGTAAACAAAAAGCAATTGCAAAGATTCCTCGACTAAATCAATTTTCTGAGAAGATTTATTTCTAAGTCAGTCAGGAAATTGGTATCTTTTTCCCCTTTGTTACAGCTGAAAGAAGAAGATAAATACAGGTGGGAGGAACACCACCAAAAGGCTTTTGATGCCATCAGAGAATACTTAGTAAATCCTCCAGTATTAATTCCCCCAAAGAAAAGAAGGTCGTTAAAACATTATATATCAGCGGCCGAAAATTCTATTGGAATTCTCTTAGCACAAGAGAACGACCAAAAACATGAGCAATCGGTCTATTACTTAAGCAGGTTTTTGTTACCAGTCGAGCAGAGGTATACTGCCATTAAGAGGCTGTGTTTAATATTTTATTACATGGCCATAAAGTTGAGGCATTACTTAATAGCTTCCAAAGTATTAGTAATTGCCCCAACGGACGTGATCAAATATATGCTAAGTAAACCATATTTGAGAGGGAGAAAAGGCAAGTGAATTTTGGCATTGTCAGAATTTATGTTTGTTTATATTCCCCAAAAGGCAGTAAAAGGCCAAGTAATAGCGGACTTCCTGGCCGATCACCCGTCTGAGGATCCCACTGTGGGATCCGACGTACTGTAGGAATCAAACATGGTAGCACTACTGTCATGAAAACCAACTTACGCAGTTTGACTCACACTACCTATCTTTCAGGTGAACTTGAAAAAGTTTTGGTACGCCCGCACCCCTTCGGCTTCACGACCAAAAGAGACCCACCGGTGACTGGGAAGTGAGCGAGGTTTGGTTTTGCACCAACAATTTTCAAGACTTATTAACTGATTTGTTTGGGATATTGAAAAATTTGTATTAGAAGCTAATCTGCTGGTGACTTGAATCAAATTATTAATTGGGATAGGTAGACTTTATAGGTCACCAGGTCAAAAATTACTATAGTGTGCCTAACCTATTTTAGTCATGGTTTAAGGTATCGAGATTGGGGACCGGACTGGTCCCGGTTGATCCCGATTCGGATCGAGTACAAAAAGTGGACCACTTATTATTTTTTAAATTAAAAAAATGGATCGGTTGAACCGGTCCTCAAACTGGTGGTATCGATCAACAGACCGATCCAGATCGATACCAATTTGGACCGTCCAGTTTATAAATTAAAAAAAAAACACTGAACCGGTTGTACCGATCTATGGATCAGTTGTATCAACTGGTCCGTACCGGTTCGACCCAGAGCCTCACAATACAACAATTGTATTGTGGATTGCGACCGGATCGGTCCTGGCCGATCTAGGTACGAATCGACCGGTACGGTCAGGTCGATCGTTGAAACCTTGATTTTAGTTGCTCAAACATTAAGAAATTATAAAAGCAATTTTGAATATTTAGTTTAGGATCAAACCCTCTGGATAGACTATGTGATTAATATATATAATAAATAAACGTCATTAGAATGAGAATAATATTTTTTATGTTATATGTTAATTTTATAATATTTTTAAAATTTCGCAAAGATATTAGGCTTAAGAGAACCGCTTTTGCCATGTGACAAATATTTTTGAGTTGATTGAAATGGAATTCATTGTACACATGAACAATTGCGGTCCTCCAAATAATTTATCGGTTATCTATCTTAATAGGTTTCTAACTCAATATTTTAAAATGATGTTTTTAACATTTTTCTTAAAAGTAAAGTCTTTTTTGTAAACAAAATACTTTAAATGTGAAAATATAATATATAAAAAATAATTTATTTTATTATTATTATTTTTTTTTTTTTGGAAGGTAAGTAAAATTTATTATTTAATTAATTAAAAAGTAGATATTATGTAATTTTAATAAGTAAAAATATTAAGATCAAGGTTGCTTGATCATATTTATTTATAGAATAATGACAATAAGTGCTTTTTAATTACAATAATATTATTGTAAAAAAATTTGCAGAGAGAGGTTATATGCACAAAATATAACTGTAGAATATATATATATATGGAATGTCATGTTTAAAACTGTATATAATTATTTATAAAAAGGGGGTAAACCTGAAATTTTAAAAATTTTACATAATCTTAATTGTAATTTTTAAAATGATAACACGGTAACAAAAAAAAAACAAAACCTTAGGAGGCCATTATGCAGCGCCACTCCACGCAAGATGAGTGGAGTAACGAATTTGGAGTAACAAATTTATAACCTTTCTCAGGACTTCGGGCCCCCCGACTCCCCGGCTCCGCCCCTGCAGTGAAAAAGGTAAGTTACATTTGTTAATCTGCAATCATCAATTCTTTCTCCTTCTTTTTCTTCTCCTTCTCGCACCGTCCATCCTCTTTTCTTATTTTTAAAACTGGTTGCAGCATCGTGACTTGGCTGAATCATTTGTAGAATGGCTCGAAGATTATTTTGCCGCCTTCCAATATTTTCATCTCTTAGCACCATTGGAAAATCCCATTTGCAGCAACCTATTTCTGCGAGGTCTCTCTCTCTCTCTCTCTCTCTCTCTCTCTCTCTCTCTATTAAAGATTATCCCAAATAATGAGCTGATTTGCTTCATCAGGTTGGAGTCTCAGTGTGATTCACTTCTTAACAGCTTGAGTAATCGAATTAGTGGCGGGTACAGTCCAACCGTACGAGGTTAGTTTGTGATACTCAAGTCTATTCACCTCTGGAAGTGTTTTCCTATTTCTTTCTTTTTTTTCCTTTTTATTTATTTATCAATTTCTCTCAAGTGGGTTCGTTGGACTTCCTGTGGAGTGTTGAATGGAATAAAAATATTTGCCTTTAGAGGTTTCGTCCTAGGTGAAAGACATGTTTCTAATGAATCTGTTAATGTTGAATGTAGAATGTAGAATGCACTCCATGTTCTTGTGAAAAGTACTTATAGGGACATTGCTGTTGGTTTTTAGATGACTCGTTTGAGAAATCCTTCTCTGAAGGCTTATCATGGTTTTGATTGAGAGTTATATGTGCTTTTTAGAAAGTTTACACCTTATTAACCGATTGAACCAATGGGCGCACTCCAATATTGTTAGATCCATATTCACTAGTCTCTAGATCGAAGGGGGAGAGGTCCCTCCCTAGGTCACGGGTAACTTGTTGTGCGGGTCAGTACCCTGGGGTTGGGGGGTGTGGGGGCAGAGTCTCCCGCGGTACGGTAAGGGTATATTGGGGATTTGCCCCATATATCAGGTAGGAATATAAGTTGTAATCCTAATTCATTTTTTGACATAGTAGAAACTTCTCTCCCGTGAACATAGGCTTTGCCGAACCACGTATATCTGTGTCGATTGTTTGATCGTTGTTTTTACTGTGTTTATTATTATTGCTTGATCCCAATCAACAAATATGCTATACACCATTGTGCTTGGGGGAAGCTGGTATGAGTGTAGACCTTCCTTTGGGGGCATCATGGGTCAAGTCCTAGTGAGGCTGTTGTCCAAGCTGTGGTTAACCACCCTTGTAACCATAGTGTTTAAACTCGGTATCGGATCGGAGATCATCTCGGTCCGATACTGAGTTGGATCACCGATCCAACTTGGGATCTGCTGATCCAAACATAGCCCATTTTTTTTAAATCATAAATTTTTTGAAGGGTGTCGGACAATCCATATTGGAGCGTCCTAACCCGATTCAGGTCGTCTAGTTCGGACGCTCTGACTTGGTTTCGGACCGAGTCAGAGAACTTTAGCAATTTTCAAGATCGGCTTGAGATCATGAATCGCCCAAAGCCGATCCCGAGTTGTATCAACCGATCCAACTTGAGATCAGCCGATACTTAACACTTGTAACAGCACTACGTTACAGGCAATAGCCACATTTGCCCCTGTAGGTTCTTCTCTAGTGATGATTTTATATCAGGATGCTTCTGCAGCAAAGAGAATAATTCTATGCCCCGACGGGGTATGTGTTATGTAGGGCGGTAAACAAGCCGAGCCGAGCCGAGCTTTGCCTAGCTCGTCCTGGGAATGTAAATCTTGAGCAAGGTTTGGGCATGTTAAAAATTTTTGGGCTCAGGCTCAAGCTCAGGCAAGGAAATTCAGAGACCAAAGAGTATACACAACTGCTTGGACACAACTCTATGATGATTTCAACCCAGGATTTAAAGTAGATTAGGAGCAAAAGCTTATAACCTGAGTTTGAGTTGCTTGTTAAAGCTAAGCAGATTGGAATCTGTCAATAATTGGAAGGAGCATGACTTTAGAACTCAACTATCATGTACACCTATTTTCTTGTTCTTCCCAAGTAAACCTGAAAATGCGTACTGAAACTTAGTTGCCTGGTTGTTGTCATATTATGTGGAAGTATTATTTATTTTTCATGATAGATCTATATATACTCTTACTAATATGTCCTATATATTAAAGCTAACAGTTTAGATCACCAGAAAAAAAAAAATTTATGAGATAATATATGGGTTTTGAAAAGGCAGAGATAAATTAGTATTAACATCTATTTCTTACTTCATTATTTCTGTGATACTCATTGTATAGTGATTTATGGTTTCTGATAATGTAAATAAAAATTCCAATTTTAATATACCTATATTAGTTTTCTAATTTTTATATGGTTCTTCCTTGGGTTAATTATGTCTTCTTTGGTTATAACGGCATATTTGACGCATATTTTGGGTTTTCTTGGGTGAACCAGCATCACGTTTATATAGTCGTGGAGGACGCAAGTATTATGACCTGTTTGGCAACGGAAAACCAGGGGATGAGGAATTTAAAAAAACCTGGGAGAAGGAGATGGGTGAAGAAACATGTCTTTGGACAGGAAGTGATGAAGACGATAGTGACATTGAAAAAGGTGAAAGCGGTATAAAGAAAGAGATCAGGAAAGTAAAGCAGAAGGCAAAGGAGCACTCGGATCTTATTGATGCTGATGACAGCGATGAGTTACAAAGCGTGTGGTCTGGAAGTGATGAAGAGAAGACACTTTGGACTGGTAGCGAATGCGATGACGATGATGATATTCCTACCGAAGCCTACCCAAACGAAAGCAGTGATGTGTATATAGACAAATTGTTTGAGTTCGAGGAGACACCGAAATATCGAACAATCTCGGAGCTATTGAAAGCTGAAAAGGAACCATCAGAACTATCACCAGGAAAACAAGCTAGGAAAATTGCTGTGGAGAATGCACTGAAAAAATTGAAGAAGGGACCAGATGGGCGTTACATTAACGTATGGGAGGTTATGAGTGACATAGACATTCTAGTTGGAGCTTTCGAGAACATAGTTTCGGGGCCAGAGTATGTGGAACTTAGACAAGGAGGGCCCAAGAAGCTAAACATGCAATTCTTTAAGGATATACAAGCTCGTATGAGAGATCCAAACTTCAAGTTCTCGCAGGAGTTGAAGTTGAAACCAAAGAGCAAACTGGTCTCAAGAAAGAAATGGCAGAAGGCCCAATCTAGACGAAGAAGAGCCCAGAAACGCTAAGTAGTAATCCTTTTCCTCTTTTGCATGAATATACATCAGTTGGTTCTTGAATCTGTGTATCATATCGATATTTTTAATTATAATGGTTTTACATATGGATAAATAATCATGAGAGTTTTCTATATTATTCATAACTGTGAATAGGAATTTAAAAGTCACTAGTGCAGAGCAAGAGCACGAGAGAAAGCAGGAGGGAGAGTGGGTGTGTCAATTTTCAAATTACGCTTGGTATGTACATATGTATATGTATGCGTATATATATGTATATAGACTAGCCATACTCTCGCCATATGACTCCCTTGTGTCTTTTTCTTCTTTCTGTTTGTTGCTTACTTAACTTGAATATTGAAAAAAAAAAAATGTGATTTTGATTCTATTCAAGGGGAACTGGAACCCTCCTTTTTTGATGATGGAAACCCCTTCTTTTTGCTCTTCTTTGATAGAACTGATTTGGTATCTCTTGTGTATCTGATCTCTGCATTTACGAATCAGGGTTTTCTAGTGATGAAATAACTGAAATCGAAAGCCTCGCTCGATTCGCAGTCGAAGAACAAAACAAGAAAAAGAATGCACTTCTTGAGTTTATGGGGGTTTCTTGAGCTTATGGGGGATTTTGAAGGCGAAAGACGACTGGTTGCCGGTCTTCTGTACCAGCTTACTTTGGAGGCAATCGATACCGGTAAGAAGAAGTACAAAGTGGAGGTTTGGGTGAAGCCATGGATAAATTCCAAGGAATTGGTGGAATTAAGGCAAGTTGGGGGGACTCACAGCCGTCTACCTTTTCGAACCGGGGTTAATCAAGGTGATTGAAGATTTATGTGAAGTTTGGTATGCTTCTCAAGGTCAAGAGGGAAAATAAGGAGAGGAGATGCTTAAAAATATTGAAGGTACCTTCCATTTGAATGAAATGGAGAAACATCAATCCTTATAATAATTTTCTCTACTCTTTATTGATAGTAATTTCACCAAGAGATTTGCAGCAATTGCACCAGAGATGTTTTCGGCAATTTTGGCATCTCCATAAACTGTATTTCAGTAATTCCATTGTGCAAGAATTTCTTGGATTGTCTTCTGTTTTTTAGGCAGGTGATCCGGCAGTCTAATATTCGCTTTGGACACGCGGCTTAATCCCAAAATGCGTATGTATGCTTCTAAGATACATCCGCATATGTCACATCATATGTAAAGCAGTTATTTGCTCATTCCACTAACTCCCATGTGTGAATGGCGAACGGTGACTCATGTCCCTATTGGGACACATCAGCTGTATTGATGGTATTTTGGCTTGATATGAGATTTACGGTCACCTCGTCCTGATCAAGGATTAAACCTTTGGTTTAAATGTTAATTCTTGCAGTGAAGGGAACCTTACAGGAAGAGGAGGTTATTGTACATCCATATCAGAGGCTAACCACCCTGAGATGGTCAATTCGTCAAGAGTAATTCACCCTCAAATAGACTAAGGATTAGTCACCTTTTTCATATGGTTAAATGGTTATGTCTCCTTCGCATGACATAAAATGAGGGTTAGTTATCCACAAGAGACCTTACATTCGGTTGACTTCGAAGGAGTCCTTATTAATGGAACCTCCGACGCTTTGCTCTTCCTCAGGAAACTCCTTTGGATGATGACTCTCACTAACTTTGAGGGAATCCTTGAAAATGAGTCCTTCGAAGATATGTTCTTACCTTTATTGCCATGCGTCACCTTCGAATGACAGTTGTGGACTCACAGAATTTATTTGTACACTTTACTTTAAGAGTACTTGAAGGAAATGAGTTTCTCTCACTAAAATCCAAATCAAAGGCATTTGAATTGGTTACTTAACCCAGAACCTTGAAAGTTCCTGTGGTAGCCTTTTCTCACCAGGGATGATTGATCATAAAAACCGAATCGCCTACTGAGAGACTTACATTTAAGATCTCTACATGGGAAATTTTGTTAAATATACTGATCACCCTATGAAAGGGATGACATTATTTTTGTATCTTCTCAAAGGAGTATGGATTAAACTACCAAAAGGGAGTCCTTCGGAAATGGGCAAAGGCTTGAGAAATAGTCGTAAACACTCAAATAACTCGTTTATGTAAAGAAAATTGAAGTAAATCCCAAATTCAATCACGTGCTAAAACCTCAGCTACTTATATATCTGATGTATATCTTATCTGAGGAGATTTTTGTCTTATCAGGTATGACGATTGTAGACACCCCAATTTGCACGAAACAAAATGTTCTTTTTTCTGTTTTGCAGCTCCTGGATAGCTCAGCTTGAGACT
>JAUPMG010000017.1:5000266-5012651 GCA_031762675.1 Pachysandra terminalis
AAGGAACAGTGAAATGATGCACACAAAATGGAACTAATTATATAACTTTACCAACACACAATGTGTATTCTTTCCTCTGTTTGATCTATCAGTCCTTAACTGATAATTAAGAGTTTATTCAAATACGGATTAAAGGAGGAAAATATAATACTGCAAAACATCCAGAACTACATCAGGAGATTACATGAAGGAGAAAATCAGATCTAGATACCGCTTATTTCGCAAGAAATATATAATATGAAGTTTGACATTAACATATTAATACAACAACTTACGAAAAAAAACTCAAGTTAATAACAGAACTTACAGAGTAGAGTGATGATCGAGTGCTGTAGTGCCATAGTTATTCCATTTGTTCACAAAAACATCCAAGGGGATAAACATGCAAGAGGCAGAAAGTTCTGAAAATGGTGCTTCTACCTGGACACTACAGAAATCTGTGTCCCCTTCTCGTAAAATTTCATACACAATTATCTATTAGATTCATTGATTGTGAACTTGGTACGTAGCATATGTTACAAAATCGAGGAGATATATTCCTTGACTTCAGAATCTCTAGACAATAGTTTTCATACAATTTCTACATCTTGGGGCATGATAAGATAATATTAAATTGAACTACCAGAATTTACAGTCAAGACAGTGAACTGCTATGGGGGCTGCTGAGTCCTGAGCTTACGAATCCTTACACCATCACGGCACATAAAATAAACCAACGACCATGTTCACCTATTTAAAAGTAAGGCTCAAGAGAAGTAAAATTTAGAAGTAAAAAGCAGTTAATCATAAAAAGTTGTTCTCTGACAGAGAGAACAAATTGTAGAAAAAAGAAGCTTACAAAAGATCAGAGGAAACTAACTCCACATATATTTCAAGGAAAGGGGAGGAAAAATTATTAACCATGCCACTCCCATCAGCAAGGTACACCACACAATACAAATCTACACACACAAAGACAATGCATTCAGAAGCTTCCCATAAAATAGAAATCGATCACAATGCAAGAGTAACAAAGACAAACCCCCTCTCCCAAAGACACAAACATGCACACACAACCCAACACCAAACACCAACAAGAAAATTGAGATGTTTTTTTTTCATATTTGGAAGAGCAGAGTTACCATTTATCAAAGCAAAGAGAATGAGATATACTTAGTAGGGAAAAGAAAACAAAGAACTTGACACTTGAGCCAAAGTACATTATTCTGGTAATGTTAAATTTTATTCACGTCAGAAGCAATTTAACATTCCTGTAAACTTGATGAAAAGAACTCAATAAAGAATCTATAAATTGCTCTCAAGAAAACCAGTTACAGGAAGAAGCCTTTTTAAAGTGAGAATAACTGCCTTTTTTGAGGATAGACACACCCAGAATGGTATGACCCTCGAGATTGTCATAATTATTCTGAGCGATCGGAATTTTGTGGTGCATTTTTCTACAGCAGGGACGGAGATATGGCCATAACTTTGGCACCCACCTGCAGAGGCCCTAAATCTTAACTTTGGTGGTTTTTCTTTGTGCAATCCAGTGTTCAAGGATCATGCAGATGCTACCATTGGAGGCTAGGCCATGTTATGCACATTGCCACTCTCCCCATCTCCATGACATTCTTCCTGTCTCTCTGGAGCATGAATTGATAAGAGTGCACTATCTGATTGACTGCCAATCTCATCAGAATTTCAACTGTTGTATTCACTTAAGCTCAATTCCAACATGGATTTGCTACCATGAGATGAACTCCCATCAGCAACACTTGGGCTTAAAGAATAAGAAGTACCAGCAACCGCATCACTATTAACTCAGGAACTTATGGGTAGAATTTTTCTTAAGTAGCAAGTGTGATGAACTCTCATCAGCATTACTTGTGCTTACAGAAAAAATATTACCAGAGACCATTACACTATTCCCTTATTTTATGGTAGAAAAGCATGAGAAATGTCAAGAGAAATGGATAGGAAATGCCAAAATAAATGAATAAGAAACAACAAGATAAGAATGATAAATTTACTGGCAAATGTGTTTCCCATGTATTTTCTCATGCAGTCTGTTTCTCATAAAATTCAAATTCCATTGGGGAAAATGTGTTTCCCAGTAACCATGCTCAAGATTATATATAATACACTTTCATGTTTCAATTTTAGAAAGAAATGAAATTAAGTTACCAATAGTCTTTACAAGAACACACACCCTCTTTGTAGTGGTGAAAACGAGTCCTGTCTCTCACAATTATCTCCCTCTCAAAAACTTTAGAAACCAACTTCATAAATGTGTGGCAATCCTCGCATATTCGAAGGTTCTTAACGATGTGTATGCAAGACCCCTCTCCCAAACTCATCAACCCAAAACAAAGAGCCAATTTTTCACTGTGCCATAGAATCACTTCTTTCTTTTCTTCTTCATCTAAATCAATCAACACATTACAAGTGTCTGGTGCATAGCCTACGAACTTCAACTTATTAACAACCACATCTAACTTCTCGTAGATCTCATCAGCCTGTTTGTGTCGCTTATCTGCCATTAGAAACTCATGTATCTCATTGTCCAATTCAATCCTACTACATCCCTTCTCCTTGCAAATTCCTCTATGTTTCATCAATTTTCTCATCTCCCCAACATCCACCCATCTTCTGGCTTTCGCATAGATGTTCGATAATAGCACATGGGCTCCATCATGATCTGGATCTAACTCAAGAAGCCGTTTAGCTGCAAATTCTCCTAGTTCAATTTCTCCATGCACCTGACAAGCAGCCATTAAGGATCCCCATATGATAACATTAGGTGCAAATGGCATTGCCTCTATAACCTCAAGGGCTTCCCTCAGGTGATTTGCACGCCCAAAAAGGTCAACCATGCAGCCATAGTGTTCATGCTTGGGTGCGATGCTGTACTCATTGACCATTGATGCAAAAATTTGACGGCCCTCCTCAACCAACCCTGCATGGCTGCAAGCATAAAGCACGCCTACGAAGGTCACTTCATTGGGCTCAACATTTTTTCCTCTCATCTGATTAAAGAGCTTCAATGCATTAGCAGCATCCCCGTGCATGGCAAATGCAGAGATCATGCTTGTCCAAGATATAACATTCCTTCTGTGCATCTTACTAAAAACACTCCTTGCACTTTCCAAGCTCCCACATTTAGCATACATGTCAATAAGCGCATTGTTTACAGATAAAATCTCCCCAAATTCATTCTTATCAATGAAGAAATGGATCCATTTTGCTTGACCCAGTGCACCAAGATGAGCACAAGCTGAAATAACGCTCAACATGGTGACTTCATCAGGTTTTATACCCAAAGCTTGCATTTCATTAAACAGTTTAAGAGATTCCTGAGGCCAGTCACTTTCTGCATAACCAGAAATCATCGCACTCCATGAAATCAAATCCTTCTCAACCATTTCATCGAAAATTGATCGAGCAACTTCAACTTTTCCAAGTTTTGAATACCCAGAAATCATTGCAGTCGAGGCAACTACGTTCTTCAACAACATCTTATCAAACAAAATCCGAGCAGAATCCATGGAACCACAATTTGAGTACATGGTGATAAGGGCACTTTGCAAATGAGGGTCGACTGAAAAATTCTTCCCAATGATGTATTCATGTATGATTTTTCCATAATTTAAGCTTCCAGCACGTCCACAGGATGAAAGAACAGTAGAAAGAATCACCACATCTGGCTCCACCTCAGATCTCTTCATCTCTTCAAACAGCTGCAAGGCATCATTGTAATAACCACCCTGACAATAACTGTTTATTGAAAAAAAAAAAAAAAGAGTTAAATAAAGGAAAAAAAATAAAAAAAGAAAACAAAATTCTAACGGTAAATTACTTAAATTCTCCCTTTATCTTTGTATAAACACTAGGAGTAACCCTGAGATTTTAAAATTATTTTAGACATCCCTTGTAGTTTACTTATATAGTACTAAACACTCCCTCCTTTGTAGCTCTCACTTAATGGAATGTGATAGTATTTTGTTTAATGACTAGTACCCTCAATCTTCAAAACAAAAGTGTTGTTTATTGATGATTTTTGTTGAATCATTTAATATACATTGTTGTGCCGTTCCCTAACAGCTTAAGTTTTTAGAGTAAGTGGTTCTTAACATGCTATTAGAGCGGGAAGTCGTGTTCGAATCCCAAGGGTATGTGTTTGTGTGTTTATTCTCTCGCGGATGTGCTGTTCCCGTATGGGTGTGTGCCCTGTATTCTCCCATGGATGTGTTGTTCTTGTGCGGAACCCGCACGTGCGGGAGGGTGTTGAACCATTTGATATACATTGTTGTGCCGTTCTCTAACAGCTTAAGCTTCTAGAGTAAGTGGTTCTTAGCAATTTTGAAGAGCAATCTGTCCTCGAATTGGAAGAATGCTTTAGTAGAGGTGTTTTAATACAGAACAAGCAAATTAAAGGGGATGCAATGTCTTGTACTGAGGTACTTATATATGCAAAACTGCTAGGGTTATCTAAGTAACTATTAAAACACCAGGGATACTCTTATGTGTTTATTCCAATCTACAAGGATGTCTATGTAATTTACCGATTTCCAAGCTAAAGACCATACCCGTCAATCATAACACTCCAGGCAACAATGTCTCGATGAGGCATTGTATCAAACATCATCCGTGCATCCAAAACTCGCTTACAAGCTGCATAAAATCCAATAAGACTTGTCTGGACAAATGGGTCCGAGACGACACCCAATTTCGAAGCAAGCCCATGAATCTCCATCCCCTCGCCCAAAGCAGAAACTCTAGCTGAGGCTTTCAAGAGCGGGGGGAAGCTAAACGTGTCCACTTCAATCCCTTCTCTCCTCATCTTCTCATAAACCAAAAGCGACTTCTGTGGTTCAACGCTCCTTGATAATTCTCTCAAAACTCGATTACATATATGTGTTTCGGGATATGGGATTTGATTAAAGACCAAGAGAGAATAGTCTAGGCTTGAGGGGAGAGCGGAAGAGGAGAGAACAAGTCTGAGAAGGAGAGAGGTTGAGCGATCGAGTCCTGAGCGAAGGATTTGAGCGTGGATTTGTTTGAGGTGAGCGAGAGTGGTGGCTGAAGTGAGGGCTGAGAAGAGGTTGTGATGATGGAGATTTTTGAAGTTTTGCTTTTGGCGGGAAGGAAAGGCTAAAAGGGACTGATGGATGGCTGCCATGGCATCAACTCCGATACTCTTGCCGTTTGTGTTGTTATAATGAAAGAAGTAGAATGAACAGTATCTGCAAACCGAAAGCTCATGGTGGGCTGGCGAAAGCTCATGGTGGGCTGGGCTTTAGAAGTACCCATGCAAATAACCTTAGACTCCTCGCCAAAGCGGGTTGGAGCCTGATTAGAAAAACCCACCTCTGTATCGAGCCCAATGTGTACAGAAAAAGTACCTTGAGCATTTCTCACTTATGTTCCCAAAAGAGATTTTTTTAAGTCATGGAATGATGTTTTAAAGGGAAAGGCCCCTCCTTCAAAAAGGAATCTCTTGGCGAATTAGTTATGATTCTGATGTCTCTTTGTGGTATGATGTGTGGGTGACCTCCCAACACCTCACTCACTTAACCACCCGCGACCCTAACCCAACTACCCTCCACTTTCGTGTGAGAAACCTTCAAACTAGAGATGGTAAATGGAACCTTAACACCATATATGCCTACCTCCCTCATGATATTATTCAACAAATTAGGGGTACCCCATCCCAAGGAAGGCAATGATCCATGACAAATTGGTGTGGCGCCATGAGATGAATGGTTCTTTCACAACAAAGTCTGCTTATCAGGTTGTTATTGGAACACCATTCTCTAGTAGGGGGTGGATCCTCTGTTAGAAACCCTCTTGTTAGCACCCTGCTAACAGCCTAAAACATCGACGTCTGTCATGTGGCCCCCACAGGATAGCTTACAGACGTTCTCTTCTTTTGACGGAGTTTTAAAGTTTTTCAAAAATCATTTGTAAATTACAACCGACTCCCACAACTTTAAACATCTTTTCATTGTAAAAGAATTTAAATCATTTTTAAATTACAGCTGGCTCCCACAACTTTAAACATCTTATTTTTAAATTACAGCTGGTTCCGACAACTTTAAACATCTTTTCATTGTAAACATGGTTTCAAGGATCGGTCTGGATGGGACCGATCCGGATAGGGATTGGCCAGGACCGGTCCGATTCCAACCGATACAGATCGGCCTATCCGGTCCGATCCAATTTTTTTTCAATTGGCTTTGGATCGGACAGATCCAACCGATACCAATACGGATCTGCTGATCCGAACCAATCCAATGACTAGATTGGACCGATCCAAAAAAAAAATTCCAAAGGACAATCTAAAAGTTGGATCGGACCAGGATTGACCAATCCAGTACCGGATCGACGATCGGGATTGGCCCGGACCGGTCCGATCCAGGATCCCGGGAATAAAAATTCTTGATTGTAAAAGCTGAGAAAGGAGAGAAACAAAGCCGGATCAGAAGAGAGAGAAACACTTTTACGTTCAAAGTTTTATTTTTACTTTTTCCCACTCCATTTATGTTTCTAAGAGCATAGATAAATAGAGAAGAGCAGAAAGAGATGGAAGACTACATTAATGAAGAATAGAGAGAGAAAGAGAGAGAGAGAGAGAGAGAGAGAGAGAAGAGATGTTTAGAGGTATTTTTTTCCACTTCGTTTATATTCAACTTAGAGTATTTTCTTTGTGGATGGTTCAATGTTGTACTCATCTAGGTGCCTAGGCAACTAGGCAATATTTAAAGCACCAAGCAATAATAGACCTGGTTAGGTTCTACTTGCCTGGGCATCTAGTTCTAATGGAAACGTAAAAAATGCTTATTGATGTAAAAGCATACATATGTATGTTTAGTTGCAAGGGATTTTCTTTTTTGGATAATTTTGTGACTTATCTTCCAAGAATGTTAGGGCTTTAACTAATTAGATATTGGGGATTTAGTTTGCAGGTGGGAGTAGGACTATCAATGGGTCGGGTCTGGATCCGATACTGACCTGAATCCGTATAAATTTATCCGATTAAATGTCCGTCGGGTCGGATCTGGATTCGATACCAACCCGAATCTGTAAAAATGTATCCGATTAAATAAGATATTTATCCGATTAAATGTCCATTAGGTCGGATTTGGATCCGAATAAGTGAATCCCTTTATAATCGGATTCGAATCTGGATGCATATACATCCGACCCGAATAAGATCCGAATCCAATTAACTTATAAGGATATTAAGTAATTTATTATATATGTTAAGGATACTTGTATAATTTTATATATATATATATATATATATGTTAACTTATAAGGATACTTAAATAATTTTATGATTTGAAGGAAATATTTTTTCAGTCCGGCCTGAATCCGACCCGTTTTTAGTTCGGCTCGAACCCGACCTGTTTTCAGTCCGGCCTGAACCCGACCCATAAGTGGGAAAAAAATAAAAAATGAAACTCGACCCATAAGTGGGAAAAAAATAAAAAATGAAACTTTGAATGTAAAAGTGTCTCTCTCTCTCTCTCTCTCTCTCTCTTCTGTTTAAAGTTGTAAGAGTCGGCTATCATTTAAAAATGATTTTTGAAAAGCTTTAAAACTCCGTCAACTTTCAAAAGAAGAGAACGTCCGTCAGCTGTCTTGTGGGGGCCACATGATAGATGTCGATGTTTTAGGCTGTTAACAGGGGATTTCTAACAAATGTTTTATCTGGCTAGCTCCTCACGACAAAATCAAATCCCGGATGTTACTATTCTCTAGAAATATTGTGGATAACCCTTCCTATCAAATCTGTAACATGTCCCCTGACACTACACTTCATATCCTTCGCAACTGTAACATTGCTAAAAGCTTTTGGAACCGGGTTGTGAATCTTGATCAGAATACTGACTTCTTTAACCAACCCTAGTAGCATTGGTTAAAAAATAACTCCTCTCTCCACTTTCTTTGCCCAGCTTAGAACCTACCTTAGAATAATGTGTTTGCCTATAGCTTATGGAACCTCTAGTTGAATAGTAACAATTCTGTCTTCAACCCTCTTGCTCCTCATAACCTCGATAACCTACTTTTCACAACCTTAAAAAGGGCTTCGGAATTTCACCTCTCTGTATCGCATGATGTTGATAGTAGCTGTAGGGGTAAAGAATGAAAATATATTGGCTGGAAACCTCCCCTTATGGGTAGTATAAGCTTAACATTGATGGGAGCTCTTGCATCTCGAAAGGTCGGGCCGATGCTGGTGGCGTCATCTGTGATGATAATGGTAGATGGGTATGCGGCTTCATGGGGAACATTGGACAAGCTTCCAACACTACTGCTGAACTCTGGGCAGTTAGAGAAGGCCTACAACTTGCGTGGGACCATGTTTTCGCAAGCTTGTAGTGGGGATTGATTCCCAAAGTGGTGGTCCAGATGCTACTCGAGTTAGCAGATTGGCATGAATCAAATTTTGCTTTACTTATGGACTGTAAAACCTAATTCAATCTAGCCTATTCTGTGACCCTACAACACTCATACAGGGAAGGGAACTTTTGTGTTGACTATTTAGCAAAGAAAGGAGGGGAGGGGCAAGAGGACCTGGTTATCCTTATTGAGCCTTCTCCTCCTTTATGTAAACTACTATCGGATGACCTCTATTAATAGTTAATATTAAGCAGCCAGTTAAACCAAAAAAAAATGAACAAGATCTACCAAGCCAAAAGGTTGGGTGGGCCAAATATCAAAAAGTCCAAACATTTTAACGATGCTATATTGAGAAGTGATCTTGGTCTATTATCAATAATGAATGCTCCTTATGGGCGACGGACATGAAAAACAAATACCTTAAGGGGTGTGAGTTTGCTCAGGCCCAGTCTAAAGTCTCAGACTCTCCCATATGGAAGGCCATGTGTAACATTAGAGAGACCATCTTGAAGGGAGCCCATTGGACCATTGCCAATGGTCAAATAGTCAAAATCACTGACAAGTGGATATTGACTAGATTTAGTGAGTGGGTTCTCCCTCCTCTTCTACCAGATTCATATCTTGTTGGGAAAATTACTAAAATCCCCTAAATTGGGCAAATTATTGCCCAAAAATATATTGACCCAAATAAATTACTGGTCTAGTATAATTATACTAGACTATTTGCAATACCTTCATCTCCTCTGACATCTACCATCCTCTCCTCTTCTCCAGTAACGTGGGATTCCACCTCCATGCGAGAAAAGATTGCGTACATGTGCATTTTCTTCCGCGGATAAGAGATCATGTAGGATAGCTCCACAACGTCTAACCGGTCCTCTATCATATGACAGAGGACCGTATTGCAAATAGTCTAGTATAATTATACTAGACCAGTAATTTATTTGGGTCAATATACTTTTGGGCAATAATTTGCCCAATTTAGGGGATTTTTGTAATTTTCCCAATTTTATTTGGGTGTCTGAGTTTATTAATCATAATATTAAAGCTTGGAACTTACCACTTCTCCAGACCCTTTGGGATAACAAAGTGGTTAACAAAATCCTAACAACCCACATAAACACTATGGAAGATCGAGACAAGATGGTTTGGTCGGTTTTTGTGGCTAGAAAATTTCCTGTTGCTTCTTGCATAACTCTGAGACAAACGAGGGGGTTTCCGATCCCATTTGGCTTGATGTATGGCATTTGCCATGCCTACAAGGATCAGACACTTTTTCTGGAAGTGTATGCATCAAACAAATGTGATTGCAGAATTGCTCCTCAACAGGCTGTATTCCTCATTTGAATTATGTTCTATGTAATGAACATTTGGAAAGTCATACTCACATGTTCCTCGTGCCCACTCGCTAGAGAAATCTTTCTTGCTGGCCTGGGTGTCCGTATTGAGGAAGCTGGCCCTACCACAAACATCTTGGAGTGGCTCAAATGCATCAGGAATATTGGATTTGAAGACAATGAGATCTCCCACTCGCGAAAGCTGCCAACTTCCTATGGACAATATGGAGAGCATGAAATCAGGCATGTTTTGAATCTATTAATCCGGACTTAGAGAGCTCATTACATGTTCTTAATCACTTGCAGGATGAAAGCCTTTCACTTGGAAAGCACTTGAAGGAAATCAGAAAGAATCCAAGAAGGGACGAAGCTTCAATCCAGTGGAAGGCCCCATATGCACCTTTTTTCAAGCTCAATTTTAACGAAGCAGCAAGAGCTTCAACAGCTAAAGCGGGTTGTGGAGCTATATGTAGGAATGATGAAGGAAAATTTGTAGGTGGAGCTGCACTTTTTCTTGGCGATTACAGTGCGTTAGTTGAGCGTATGACTTACATGTTTCTTTTTATCGTATCTTTAGCGAAGCTAGCCAAGCTGCTGATTTTTTGGTTAATTTTTCTATAGAAAACTTTTCTTGTACTTGGCTTATGAACAACCCTCCCTTTCTTAACGACGTCTTATTTGCTGATATAACGGGTATGGTTGTTCTCCGCAACGTCTGTGTGGATGTAACCTAATTAAGTGTTTATTAATCAATATATCCCTTCTTACAAATATTGGATGTAGGAGAAACCTATCACTTATGAGAATTGCTTCGTCTTCCATAGTTAGAAGTAGTAGAGTTGTGTTTCATACAGTCTTCACTAAACACATTTTTTCCTTACAACATTCACCCATTGAGGTGGGCAGTCAATTGAATAAAGAAGATGCAGACCGTCTCATGAGCCCTTTTAGAGGATACAGAAATATTAGCGACACTGAAATTAATGCATCCCACAAAACTCTTGGTCCGAACGTTTTCTTCCAACATTATTGGGGCATTGTGGAACTAGATATTTGCCGACTAGTGAAACATATATTTCAGTCATCCTCTATGACCCCTGAGTTGAACAAACCCTATCTTGTGTAGTAAAATGGCTAATTTTCATTTTTTGCTAGAACAAGTCAAGACTAAACTTGCGAGATGGAAAAGTGGTTTGTTAAATACATCTGGACATGCTACTCTTACACATGTTGTGACTTCTACCCTCCCCAAATTTCATTATGCAAGTGGTTAAACTCCCTGCCAGTACTTATACAGAACTTGAACGTGCTAATCATAACTTTTTCTAATCAAAAACACTTCCACCTTATCAATTGGCACACCGTGTGCCAATCCAAAATGTGTGGTGGCTTGAGGTTTAGACAACTTAAATGCATGAATTTTGCTTTCCTTACCAAACTCGCATGGAGGATACTTCCCGAACCACACTCCCTCTGGGTTCAAAATCTTAAAGCAAAATGTCCATTTTTAACTTGCCCTCCCAAATTAGTCTCCTCCCTAGTTTGGCCTAGTATTCTACTTGGTCGGAAATGTTTGCTTAAAGGGATAAAATGGCGTGTTGGAAATGGCTAGTAGATCAATGTATGACATGGTTGGTGGGTTGGTCATTGATTCATGTTACATCTTCTCTTCTACCATCTAAACTGGCCCACTTGAAACTATAGAAGTTAGTTTTACCATCGGGCCACATACACCCATTTTCCCTTTACCTTCCCGCTTCCTCTCTTCAAATTAGCGCACTACAGTATCGTTGACCACTGTCAATCCCAAGAAGACACTCTCAGTTGGGATCATAATCCAAAAGACATGTTTTGAACTAAATTAGCTTATCATTTCACTCTTTCACAACTCGGCTGGTCTTTGTCTCAATATCAACCCCGCCTTCGAAAAACCATTTGGCATTGTTTAGTACCTCAGAAACTAAGGACATTTCTTTGGCTTGCTTCACCCAACAAAGTACCAACTCGAGCTTATCTTTTTTCCTTTTACCATTGTGCCCACCCCTATTTGCCAACTCTGTCTAGATGGCCCTGAAATGGTTGTAGATATGAGAAATGGTATGGGAAAATAGTCAAACAATAGACTGACACGTGTCAGAATTATGATCGACATGTAGTAAGGTCCCCGGTCGGTTCAGAGAATCGGTTCAAGGAACGTACAGCCGAGATATGGATATAGGGAGAAGATAGCGTGCAATCATGATGACTCTGTATTACATAAATCACAAGATGATCAACACCCTTACAACGAATATATAGTGAAGCTAATATTACTAGGTACTCCACGGCAGGATGCCAAACCCCTTTACGGCAGGATGCCAATAAAGAGATACGTCTTTATTCATACTCTGAGAGCCCCACCTTGACTGGGACATCCCTTGGAATTAACATACTCATAAGAGCCCCACCTGTGTTGGGACATCCTTTCAAAATTGTTATTACTCGAGGGCGCTCATCGGCGATGGGACATCCCCTCAAGTTGACAACCTTAGAGGTGCACCTCACGTTTACCAAAGAGATGTGTCTTGGTGAACACATTGATATGAGTTTAATTAGGTATGAGAATTAGGCCACTCGTATCACACAAGGGCACTGGCAATAATATCAACGTTGACCCTAGAGTC
>JAUPMG010000017.1:5054607-5069225 GCA_031762675.1 Pachysandra terminalis
CACGTGGTGTGCAAGGATGCACACTGATTGTGCAAGGATGCACAGTCAGTGTGCAAGGATGCACACTTAGTGTGCAAAGAGAGAGAAAGAGAGTAATAGGGGTAAGGGTAGTTTAAGTATTTTTGTTTTTTTGAAAAGGCAATGTAAGGAGACAATTCTGACACGTCCTCTGTCATGTGACAGAGGACTCTATTGTAATTACTTTTGTATTTGTATACTATACTTACAAAAAATTTTAGTCAACATACTTTTCAGCATTTAATCCCTTAAAGTAGGAGGATTTTGTAATTTTCCCAAATATCTTTATCACTTCCTCATCAAGGTCTGAGAGGGTGGAAAATGAAAAGAAATACAAAGCCTACGTGACTTTTTCAAATTTGTGGAGAATTATCCATCTAAGGGGATTCCAAGTTGTCTGTATCCTCGCCCTATGGCATGGCTGTGATTGGACTACGGCTGATCTCCACCTAGGTAAAGAAAAAAAGGGTAAATTCCAAAAATCTCTTTTGAGGTTTGGTACAATACCCAAATACCTCCCCTATCCTTCTCAAAAGTACAAACACATTACCTCTAGTATCTCAATTTGGATATTGACGTCCATTAAAAACGTTTACATGTTTTAGACTACTTTGTCCTCGTATTTAAACCTTCCATCCCACCACCACTACCACCTTAAGAAAAGTGTGAACCTGAGGGCCCACCACTTTAACTAGCCTCTACCTTAATAGAGAGTAAGATCTTTTGTTAGCAAGCTAACAGGGATTATCCTATTAGCTTGCTAACAGGGAGACATGTGCCATGGGGTGGTCCCCAGCAGGAAGGGTGACCTACTATTTTAAAAAAAACCCTAAGAAAAGGGTGAACCCTAGGAGCCCACCACTTAACCGACTGTTACCTCAACAGGTTAAAGTGGTGGGCCTCCCATGACACATGTCACCCTATTAGCAAGCTAACAGGGTAATCCCTATTAACTTGCTAACAGAGGATCTGATTCTCCTTAATAGATAAAAGCCAGTTAAAGTGGTGGGCCTGCTTAGGACACATGTTGACCTCCTGTGAGGTTCATAGGAGGTTTCATGTGATCCAAATTACAGAAGATCTTCGTCCAAAGAAAATATTAGAAGAAACTTTCATAGGAAGATCAATCAATTATTCACTTGGTGTTAGGTAAACAGATTCTTACTTACCAAAAAAAAATGTCAATTTGTATCTAATAAAAAACCTTTAAATAAGCCACATGGATATTAGGACTGTCAATATGTATGGGCCAACCTAAGGCCAGTTCGGTCCAAAGTAATTTTAGTGCGGGCTGAGCCTATGTTTTTGGGGCTTATGTTCAATTTTAAGCCTAATTATATTTTGGGCCAGACTCGTACCTTCCTCAGTCCAACCCCATAAAACCAATATATTAGATTATCATTTACATCCATAAAAATATATATATCTTATGGGGTTTTATCAACGGGGTGAGTTCACTCATTTATTTAGTAATGCTAAGGTTTTCTACTTGTCAAACATTCATAATATTGTGAAAGCTTTGTTTGAAAAGCCTAATGGAATGTTTCTTTTATGATATGATGTTTTCTTCTTATTAATTGAATGATGAAACATAGAGAGAGACAACTACATTCTTATGATTTTAAATAGGAGTCCAGCCCTAACCCTATGAAAAATCATAATCATAGGACCGGACTTGGGCTCTAAAGATAGGACTACCTGTTTTACCTGTACCAATAATAATGCATTAATTGACAACTATAGGGATTTTACCCAAATGATAGAAAATCTCTTCTGTTAAGAGTGGTAGTCTCTAAATGAGGATGCAAAATAACCAAATTTAGTTCTACCCATTCAAGCCAAACCAACTAAATAACACAAAGAACAAAGAGTGAAACCTCTTCACTAAGCAGGAAGCTTTCCCTTATTCATTCAAAGACTTCCGGTGGCTCTACAACAAAGACCCACATGAATTGCAATATAATGCCACACCTGCCTGAAAATCTAAAAATAATCAATTGCTTTCCTCCGAACCACTATCAACAAATCAATCGTCAGAAAGAAAATGAACCAACTCCCCCAATAAAACAAAAAGACCTGCAGAAAGAATATACCCCGACTGCTTCTGCTCATCTGATCTGATCTGGTCTTGGTTGCTGAGGTAATTGCATTGAATCCTGCAGGATCTCCCTCTGGCTTGCACGGCATTATTTGCACTGATTTGACTGTGAATTCCAATCATCAAGGAGATTGGTCATGTACTGCTCAAACTTCTTAGCTTGAGGTCCAGGCCTCACAACATTGACATCACCCCATTGAGAGCATGGATCATTCCACCAGCTCTTTCGACCAATACACCACGCCCCTGGAGCAGCTTTGTTGTGCCTACGCTTGAGGATTTTCTCATCAACCATATTCAGCACTGGGTCATCTTTTTGGAACTGTCTTGCAAAAGCAGCTCCACTCTGAACCATCTGGTCCAAATCAGATTTGTTGAGGAAACAGGGATCCATCTTCGGCGGACTGTCCCAAATCATGTATCTTAGATCACTGTTCACCGTTGTGTTTTTGAACTCCGGTGAGTTACAAATGACAGAATGGAAATAGCCTTCTTGGGATAAAATTATATTGGTAAAATACATGAGAAGTGTTCTGGGGAGGTTATCCCAACCAAGAATGCAGAATTCCAAAAAGGATCGGCTCAGAATAACCCACGGGGAACCTGTTAAATAATGAAGGCGTACAAATTGTCATTAGAAGTGGTATTGCAGCAAGTATTGCAACATTTTAATTTTGATGTATCAGATCCATAAGAGAGAAGAAATTATGCCTGTGAAAAATTTAAAAGAATCAGGCGTTGGCCGTTTTTCTGTAGCATGGAAGATTTGACTCCTCCTAGCCAAGTAGATCCCTGGGTCGACTACAATTGGCTGGACCCTCTGGTACCTGCGACGACATAATTTCTAATCACGAAAACATTTCTGTTGGATCATTTAAGGGTAAGACAAAAAGATCAAAGAACTGCCTACTCTTTCCATCCAAGATCACTGGTGTGATCAATGAAATTGAGGTCCCTTCTCAAGGAGGAGAACACGTGGGACAGGTCTGAAAAAAAACAACAAAAAAGTGAGGAGTGAAGGGAGAGCTAATAACAGAAACGAGATTTAACATTAGGATGCCATCAGTTGGAAACTGATGAATTATAATGACAAAAAAGTCGAGCAAAAGTGCAAGATAACACCAACAGCCATTTCCAAAATAACTTGGTAATAGCCGGGTGGTGATGATGTGGATAATGCAGTAAGAGAAGAACAATGGCAGTTGAGAAGCAGTGGATATTCACTGTTTAAGACATATAACAAAGAAAAGGGGAGATTAAACAACTATGACAACACTTATTTTTCTCAACAAGAAAAACAAGCTAAAATTTTGTTAAACAATGTACTGCAAGTAATCTTAAAGAACACTCTTGTAATTAGAGAAGGCACATACTGGACAGCGGATCTGAAGGATGGAACTCTAAGACACATTCCCATGCTTTTTTTTTATCAGTAATTAGAGAAGGCGCATTCCCATGCTTTTACTGTTGCACAATTGTTATTGCCATGGAACACAAGAAGCGATCAGTTGTTATTACCGCATTTAACCTTCATAGCCAATTCTGTTCAGAGTGGTATTATTATTTGGGCTATTTTCTGTTATGGTCCAAGGGTATATTTGTACCTTCTCATCTTTAGTACAAATATGAGTTAAGGTGAAGAGTGCCTAAACCTGTTCTCTAATGTTTCTCTTTCTCTTCTTCCTGTCTTCTCCTCCTCCTGTCCCTCGCCCTCCCTCCCTTCCTCCCTCCCTCCCCCTCCAGTTGTTTGATGTTTGGACTTATGCTGAGTTTTTCATCCTATTCTAAATATTTGATGATTGGGTAAGAATTTTGTGTGTTGCATTGGGTTGCTCTTAATTCTCCGGGCTCTAGTTCATCTATTATTGGTTGGTTAATCTATTCACTCTTGGTTTTACATTGTTTGAGTTGTTTTGTTGGTTAAATTGGATCTGTCATGAACTAGAGAAAGCCCCCACTACTTAAGGATGGTGATATGCCTAAATCCATTACCTCAAGAAGATTGAATGGCATGCTGTGAAAAATTTTCTGCATGAAAAAAGTAAACTGAAGGATTTGACTGATGATCCTCTGCGAAAGACAGATGTTAAATATGAAGACTGGATGTGGGAGGATTCTATTGTTATGGGATGGCTTTGGCATAGTATGGAACCTCATATTGCTGCTACAGTTGAATTTTGTGACTCTTCTACGAAGATTAGGGAATCTGTTGCAGAATCTTTCCCTAATCGAAGTAATGTTTCTCGTGTTTATGAGCTATATGAGAAGATTTTCATCACTAAGCAGTCTGGGAAACCATTGTCTGAGTTTTACAGTACTTGAGAATTTATGGGATTAACTACTCCATCATCAGCCCTGTACTACTGATTTGGAGCAACATAAATGTCATTTGAAAGAATTTATGAATGCTTCCTTGCTAACTGGTTTAGATTCTTATCTACGTGGTTTTAAAGATCAGATACTTGCTAGTGAGACCTTATCTACCGCTGCTAATACTTATTCTCGATTGTTGCACTCAACTTTGGGACAAAGCTCCAATGTAACTGGTTCCACTGTCGCCACTTTAGAGGCGGTTGCTTTAGTCTCTAGCAATGGGAGTCGTAGTGGTCTTCGTGGTGATTCCTATGGTGGTGGTGGTCGCACAGGTGAACGTGGTGACAGGACATGCGATCATTGCGGTGATACTAATCATACTGAACCTTACTATTGGGTGAAGTATGGTAAGCCAAATTATGTGCATCAGGTTACAGATGGTTCTTCACAACTGCAGTCTCTTTCTGCTTCCTTTGGACATGTTCCCCCTAATTCTAATTCTCGTGATGCACTCACCACCCAGCTGAACGAGCTGGTTCAGACATTGCACACTGCTCTTTCCTCTTCATCTACTAGTTCCCTAGCTGATTCAGGTAATATTTCATGTCGGCCCATTCGCATTCGTCTTGGGTCATTGATTTTGGAGCTAGCTCGCATATGTTTGGAATAACATCTCTTTTTTCTGATTTACATCATGTTAAATATCCTATCGTTTTAGTTGATGGTTTTTCTTGTCCTGTCCTTGGAAAAGCTGTTCTCCTACTAATTCCTTATCCTTACCCTCTAGTCTATATGTTCCTAATTTTCCTTTCAATTTGCCTTCGGTTAGCCAATTGACTAAATCATTACATTGTTCTGTAGCTTTTTCTCCTACCTCTCGTGTCTTTCAGGACCTCAAGACGAAGAAAATGATTAGTTCAAGGCATAAGAAGGACGGCTCATACTACCTGGATCTTGATGGTTCTTCCTCTCAAGTTTCATTTGCATAGAGGGCTACTACCGTTTCGCCCCTTCAATGGCACCTTCGTTTTGGTCATCCGTCTTTGGCCAAACTTCAACAAGTTTGTTTTTGAGTAGTGATCATAGTTGTCAGTCTGAGTCCTTTGCTACTGTTAGAGGTGGCAATGGATCGGGTTGGGTCAGGTTGTAATTGGGTTGAGACTTAAACGGGTTGGTCGGGTTCGACCCGTTTACCAATGGGTCGAAAAACACCAACCCGCCCATAAATGGGTCGAACACGCCAACTCATTTAAAATTTAATTAATTAATTAATTAATTATTTATTTATTTTAAATTAATAAAATCGTAAATCATCCTATTTAACATTATATTTTTAAATAGTAATAATAATAAACGGGTCAACGCGGGTTTGGCGGGTTGGGTTGGGTTCAACCCGCTTACCAACGGGTCGACAAAACCTAGACCCGAACCCAACCCATTTAATAAACGGATCGACCCTAACCCGTTTAGTCGGGTCGGGTTGGCGGGTTGGGTCGTAAATTGCCAGCTCTAGCTACTGTCCATACCAACATATGGGGTCCTTCTCGCACTCCTACTTTGAATGGATTTCTTTATTTTTTTTATATTTGTTGATGATTATTCTCGGATGACATGGTTATTTTTTATGAAAGACAGATCTAAGCTTCTTAATATTGTTTCTAAATTTTATAATGAAATTTTTGTTCAGTTTGGTAAACGCATTAAAATTCATCGATCTGACAATGCATTAGAATATACACAATCTGTCTTGAGTTCCTTTTGTGCTGATCATGGTATTATTCATCAGACCAATTGTGCTTAAATCTCTCAACAAAATGGTGTTCCTGAACGGAAGCATCGCCATTTGTTGGATGTTGCTCGCACCTTGTTATTCAATATGCAGGTACCCAAACATTTTGGGGTGATGTTCTCACTGTTTTCCATCTCATCAATCGTATGCCCCCTGCCGGTTTACATCATCAATCTTCGTTTTCTCTTTTATATCCTGGTCTCTTGCCTTTTTCACTCACCCCTCGTGTGTTTGGTTGTACTGCCTTTGTTCATGTACTTGATCCTGGCCGAGATAAATTGTCTCCATGAACTCTCGAGTGTGTTTTTCTTGGTTACTCTCGTACTCAGAAGGGCTATTGTTGTTACAGTCCTGAGTCTCGATGATACTTTGTAAGTGCTGATGTTACTCTTTTTGAATCCACTGCCTTCTTTTCTTCACAGGATCAGTGTTTGTCCGTAGATCTTATATCTAATCATGAGATAGAGCCCTTCTTCCCTTCTCCAACTTTTCCACTGCCATTGGTTAATCCATAAAATCCTCCCTTACAGGTGCACTAGCGATGCAAAGATAAGAGTCGTGTTTCTTATGGTCCGGATGCCACATCTTCCTCATCAAAGATTTCCGCTCCTTCCTCCTTTCCAAGAACTACTGATGATTTACCTATTGTTTATGCCGAGGTAAATGTACTTGTACTCAGCACCCCATTACTAATTTTGTTTCAAATGATCGTGCTTCCTCATGCTTGCAGTCCTTTACTTGTACCTTGTCCTCTATTTTTATTCCCACATTTTATGAGCAGGCCTTATCCACTCTAGTGCTGAAGTGGGGTATAGAGCTATGGCTCACTACTTCAGAGATGTTATGGGTTCATTCTTTCCTCCAGGATCTTGGTGTTGATGTTCCTACTCCTATGCAAATGCATTGTGACAATCATGCCGCTATTTGTATTGCTAACAATCCTATGTTCCATGAACACAGAAAACATATAGAGGTTGATTGTATCTTTATTCGTGATGTATTGATAGGAAACAGATTGAACTCCTTATGTTTGCTCGGATGATCAACTAGGTGATATTCTTACCAAGCCATTAGCTCGTGCTTCTTTTCAGTGGTTATGTTCTAAGTTGGGTGTGTTTGATCTGTATGCTCCATCTTGAGGGGGGGGTGTTAGAGTGGTATTATTATTTAGGTTATTTTTTGTTATAGTCCAAGGGCATTTTTGTACTTTCTCATCTTTAGTATAAAAATGAGTTAAGGTGAAGGGGCTGATTAAGTTGTCTAAACCTATTCTCTAATGATTCTCTCTCTCCTTCCTTTCTTCTTCTCCTTCTCTAACCTTAACTCTTCAATATTTTCACTTTAACATGCTTAAGCCATGTTTAATTCCACACTAAATACTATTCACAGTTTTGACACATATACCCTCCATGTGACATTTCCATTTCCAAAAACCGTAAACTTTCAAATATGTTGTGGCTAGAGTTCGAGGTCAAGAATCTCTCTGTCGTGGCTAAAACAAAACCCCATTTAGAACCTCAAAATATATCATATAGTGCTCAACTAATATTTCATACAGTGTAAAATAGAAGGTGGAGAAGAAAAACTTAAGACGTTTCCCAAAATGTTTCTGAATCTATCCAAAGAACATCTTTCTTATTCAAATACAATAGCCTAATTTTATAGTTAAAATATTACAATCATTTCAAACGCATGTTATAAGTGGAGCCTTGAGGAAGAAGAGGAAAGGACAAGAAAAACTCACTCACTCTTTGAACTTACGTTTGTCAAAACCTTTCAGTAGTTAAAATAAAGAATGAAAGTGATATTTACCAAGTATAAAAACTAAGCTACAAATGGTACAAAACCACAGCTTCGAAAGCGAAACCATGGACTCAAAATAGGCAGTAGTGCATCACATTATCTCAAGCAGGAAGTTGGAGTGGATTCCTAAGTAGAAGAGACACCCTACCAAGCAAGCTCTTGAGCATTCCTTCACCTAAAACAATTTCAGAAACCTATCCAATTGGCCAAGATCTACGACACTTTCAAAATGAAGACAGTTCTTATGACTTTTCTATATTGTTATTTGCTACAAGTTCATCTAAGATGGCAGGGAGGATGCCAGAGATAGGATGGCAGCATGGGGTTATGTATAAGAATGATAAAAACAAATCCCAATGCCTATTGTGGCCAGAAAATGAAGAGTGGTGGGTGTCAAGGCTGAAACAACACTTGGCACACGGTTACAAAATTGTAACCAAGTGTCCCAAGGTGCCGCCTGAGGTGAAGAAGCAGATGGCAGATCATTTGGAGGCTGGGGGTACATTAAGGAAAGATAAGAACAAAAAAAAAAGGAGAGTGCCTAACATAAAGTGAAGCAACCACCCCGTATCTCATATTTACAAATCACGTATTGTACTCGACACTCGACGGATTCTTGTAGCAAACTCATTAGATTTCCATTTTTAATTTCAGATCACCAATTAGCAACTAAGTACCAACTCCGTGCTCTATAACAACATAATGTTATATGCTCATTAATCCCTTGCTTACATGCATACTAGCAATTTTGTTTAGCCAGTTAATAAGATATGATATTGTTTAATTCTTCATATTCTATGAATATGATCACTTTCTTCTGCACGAGTCAAATATATTCACATGCCCATGAATCCAAATCATAGTGTAAAGGATCGGCTGATCCAGACCAACTCGGGATCGGCCAGGGACGAGCCGCGATCCCTGACCGATCCCAAAAACACTTGAAATAACACTGACTTAGACCGAGTCGGACCAGACGATCCAAACTGGATCATCTGGCCCCACATCTTAAGAAAAAGGAAAAAAAAAACACGAGCCCGATCTCTCCTGCTTTCAATCCAAAAAAGAAAACCCCCAAAAAAATTTCCGCCTGCGATCGAGAGAGAGAGAGAGAGAGTTCTGCTACCTGCGGACTGCGGAGGTTTCCAGAGCATTCAAGACAAAAAAAAAAAAAAAAAAAAAAAAAAAAAACATAGGGTTTTGGGTTTATGTTGCTTTTTTTTTTCTTGGGATCGGTTTGGATCATCCGATCCAGAGTTGGATCTGTGATCCAACTCAGTTTCAGACCGGGACAATCCCCGATCCGAAACCGATCCTTTACACCATGATCCAAATTTCTTGAATTAGCCAAATACAACACTTCGTAACAGTGTCAGATTCTAAGACTTGTACAGTACCCATGCAACATAACTCAGGATTTATTATGCTTCTAAATAGTTGAAGTCAAATTAGAAACATAAGGTTTATACTCCATTGTTTGGCATTTTAGCAGCAGTAATAAACTTTTATATTTGCACTTAACTCATGAGTTTTTTAGTTGTATATTTGATCTAAAGTTATAGTGGCATTCTAGCTTTTGAGTTTCATTGCTATGAGCAACTATTTCTCATAACGAATATTTGTTTCATTCTTCTGTTGAGTCATAGTGAAAGAAGACTTGATATCCACACGTAAACCGAGAATTCTAGATAACTTGGATCAAGTGACTCAACATGAAGACACATGAATAAGTTTCAAAAAAGTAACAATAAGCAATGAAGACATTTATGCAACACTGAAGACACATGAATATACAATTTGGCATTTGAAGAGAAGAAGGGGGAAATTTAAGAATTACCTAGTCACCTAATTACACATATTAATAGATTAGTCCCTCAGCATTAGAAATTATGTGTTAGAGAAAAAAGTTATCATGGATAAATTACAAACCTCGCATTGCAGATTAAAAAGGAAAAAAGAAGAAGACAAGAACACTCCAATATATGAATGTTTCTCAAAAAGACCGGGACCTCACCATTCTAAATAATAGCTTCAGAAAAGAAAAAGGAGCCGCCATTCTGAATGAAGAAAAGAACAAACAGTATCATTGTGAAAAGAAAAGAAATGGACCTGATTCTACTAGTCATATATCTTCCACTATAGTAACTAGCCTCCTCTAATTTTGAAGAGATTTGGGTAAAGGGTAAAAAAAACATTTCTAGCTCTCATCTGGTGTTCTCCATTTAAGATCAGCTAGAATTAATTCAAAAAACCAAAAGGAACACTGGGTTTACATCCTCATGCCATGTTTTTTCTAATAGAAACAACATCTGATAGTTCTATTCTAGTTATATTTATTCTCATAAAAGTAAAGACATTTCCTTATCTAAAGAGACATTTTGTTGTCTTATATATTTCATAGCCCAACAATTTTATATCGATACTATTATTGATAAAAGTATGGATATAAAATGGTTAGTAGACCTAGTATGATGTATGGAGCCAAATGTGGGGCAACTGAGAAGCAATACAATCATAGGATGAGTGTAACTGAGAAAGTAATGTTAAGATCAATCATAGGATGAGTGTAACTGAGAAAGTAATGTTAAGATCAATGTGTGAGTAAACCAACAAAAGATAAGTTAAGGGACTAACATATCCAAGAGAATCTAGGAGATTAAGAGTAGCCTGAATAAAAATAAAATAAAGGAAAAGTTCAGATGGTTTGGGCATGTAAGGTAGAAACCTAGGGAAGTTCTTGAGAATGTGAGAAACAGTGGAAGTTGAAAGATCTAAAATGGGGTAGAGGAAAACCAGATATAACCTGGATTGAGTCGGTCAAAAATGTTTTGAAGGCGCATGAAATTAACTGCAGAAATGATTGTTGACAAATGGGATGGCAAAACAGAATTCACTTTGCCAACCCAACTAGTAAGGTAAAGCATTTTGTTGACTGACTGCTTGATTAACTATGTTTCTACTATAAAGGAAGGAGATAAGCATTCCGTGAGGTGTTGCAACATGAAGGGGTTGGAGCTATTATAGAGGCTGGTTCTGATGGGAGATAGACCTTTAGCAAGGAGACATCACATTAGAAGCCAGATTAGGTCTTATAATTGAGACTTCTTTTGCAGGCCATAGTCCCTCAATGAGATACTTTTACAGACCCTGACGCTTGAGAAAAGATGGGCATATAAGCGACATCCTAGCCAAAAGAAGCAGAACAGAAGCTATCTTCAAGGAAGTTAGACTGTAATCAGAGATTGGATGGACATTCGGAACAGAGAGGGAGGTGGAAGCAAATAACGGTAGTTCATGAAAGAAAGCCTCGCAAATATGCTACATAATGGTATTGCAACAACGGCACATCAGCAGAGAACAGTTATTCCATATATACTTGAGGAATAGATCAAGCCAACATCTCAGCATGCTGATTGAGTCGTGTGAGCGGGGATGTAGTAAACATCGAACAAGCATTCCCCGTGATGAATGACTCTGACTTCCACTCAGGTAGATTGATTCGGTCAAGTGAGTGAATCGCAAAAGCACGTATAGAAGTGAGTAAGCCCATTTGTTTAACCATAAAGGCCAGACGAAAGACAGGGTTGATCGAAAAAATTAGGTTGCAAGATGATAATTGGCCAGAAGGTGTTCAGCTCATTCACCGAGACCCTTACCTGGATAGGCACTTTTTCCCAATTTACCTTCATTACTTTCTATGCCAAAATAACCAAATCTAAATTTCTCGTCTTGAGTCTCAGAAATTAATTTCGACTGGCAATACCACTTCATTCCCATGAACAAACGAGTAAACAGTTTCCATTGTTGAAGTTCTGGCCAAAGTTCTATACACCCATACACATTTTATATGGCTCTCCTTCTTATGTCATTTGCTATTCTATTGCCCATTCGTCAATTATATCACATGAAATCTATATTCAAGATAATTTTTTTAATCCCCAAGTCAAGCACACTGGGTAACCCAAGTCACCAAACAATCCATTGTTGAAGTTTTGGCCAAAGTTCTATACACCCATACACATTTTATATGGCTCTCCTTCTTATGTCATTTGTTATTCTATTGCCAATTCATCAATCATATCACATGAATATAGTTGAATCCCCTAGTCCAGCACACTGGGGTCACCCAAGTCACCAAGCAATCGATCAGGGATTTCTGATAGCATTGCTACTCGAGTCACATGCACTGGATGGCTCTAAAAGGGTGAGAAAGACCAAATATGACGTGGATAGAGATGCTATCAGAATATATATCATAGCAAGAGCAATTACAGTTTGGACATGCAGAGAAAGATTCATGTTGCATACCCCATATGGTTGGCATAGTATGATGAAAATGATGAAGATTGTTCACAATAGAAGAATTTCCCCTTGAGTTAATTAAATGTGAGAATGTCCATCTCTTCTAAATCAGATATTTTCAGAAAATCGCATAAAGAACAGTTTCTATGCATAAATCAAAAGCTTGGAATTGCAAACAAAAGCCAACATAGGTATTTACAGATGATTTCTCAACAAATTAAAATATTGCCACTCTCAAATACAGCTTCAGGAAGAAAACAAATAACAATTCTTACTCATCTACATATGAATTAAGAAAACGTCATTTCAACGAAAAGAAACATATTCAATTCCCTAAATCTAACAATACAGACAAAACTAAAACTTGATGGAAGGAAATAGAAAACAAGACCCAGATACATCTTCCCATGAATCAAAACCTCATCACTATGAACTGTAAAAAATCAAAATCAGAAAAAATAAAAAATAACTAAAACCCACTAAACAACTATAATCAAAGAGACATACCATCCTGGGTAAGCAGCGGATAATCCATTGCACTTAAAGTGATGAACCAGTCCCAACCACTATCAACCCTCAATAGAATAGCAGCCGCACGAAGTGTAGCAGCGATATTTGACGACCCCATGTAAGTGACCGGATCCGGCTTTCCAACAACATCAACATTCCCAAAAGCTCGAATGGCTTGAACAGCTCGAACAGCAGCAGCCAATTGAATCCGTTCATCATTTGAAGCATCAGCCCCAAGATGTAGAAGATAACGATTACGAGGATGATAAACAGCAAGAAGCAACCTTAGGATCCGGTCTTTGTGCCCTCTCCCTCCAGAGATGTAATAAGCGAACGCAGGAGGATAAGGAAGGCCATGTTGAACAATGGAGGGAAAGAAACTGTGGGAACTGAAAGTGGAAGAAATGAAACCAGAGATTGCAGAGAGGAAGAGAAGCAAGGAGATGAAGGCGGCAGAGAAGAGAGTGAAAAGCCATTTCTTCTCAGCTGCCATGGTGGTCCAATTCGATGCAGGAGCATGGAATTAGGGTAGAGTTAGTGGAAAACTTTTTTGTTTTCTTCAAATGGAATGAATTGGAGAAATCTCATCAGATCTTTTGAACTCTCTGTGTTTCGTTCTTGGGTGTTCCAAGGTAGACATTTTGAACTAGGTTTTTGGTTCTCGGGAATTGTAGTTGCAGAAGAAAAAATCGAATTGCGGGAGTTTTAAGCTTTCTCTGTTCCTTACGGGATCAAAAACAGATGATTGAAATGGAAGGAGAAGCTTAGATTGTGAGTTAGGGTTAGGGTTAGGGTGTGCAGTTCAGATGGATCTCCCATGCACTCTCTTTCTGAAAAGTGTACCATGAGATGCATGAGGACTACTCGTCGCTGACGTGTCTACAGGTGTTTAGTAAAAGGTGGGATCCACATGGAATCAAGTGATTATCTTTCTTTTTAACCAGTAAAAAAGAGCCACGTAGAGAAAGTACGTAGTATCCCATGCGCTAGTTGAGCACGGTTGCTGTTTTCCTTATAATATATATATATATGTTCATGCATACACACATACTCTGATTCTGTCAATATTAAGAAGATTTTAGAGAAAGAGAGAGAGAGAGAAAGTACAGTGGCAAGAAGAAGGCCGGTCAATTGTATGTGACTCGGAGTGGTCTGTTCACCTAAAAGGAAAATCGCGGCTGTTAGGACTATTGGTTGGACCACTTTGGAAAAATGTTTCTTTTGACAAAGTGTAAAGCATGATGTAGTGGTGTGGTGACATGGATGCATCAATGTGAGGAATTCCAACCAAATTCAAGAAAAATAGGCGGAATGTGACAAGGGAAAATGCATGAGAAATCTAATTTCACAGGAAAATATGTTTCTTACTGATTTCTTGATATTCACATGGCCTCACAAGACCCAAGACTAGGTACCCATTGAAACAAACTCAAGAGGGCAATCTGAAGTTTTGGCTTGAAGGTTGTAATCGATCCGGATCACATACCTCGATGCATAATAAACTCGAATCTGCAGCGGAAGATCTCTATCGAATTGAATACCGTCCAACGTCGGTATATGTGATTACTAAAACCACACACACTGAATCCACACTCAATCGACCTAGGGCATTGTATGGAACTCCAATAGCAAATCCAGATCTCTTAAGGAAGAAGAGATGAAGAGAAGAGAGAGTTCTTTTGGGCTCTAATCCCCAAAATGTGAATACTAAATCTTAGGGATAGGGAGGAGGAGTCTTCTACTTATAGAAGACTCAACTCAACTCCATCTACGACTCTATCTCCT
>JAUPMG010000017.1:5069325-5088072 GCA_031762675.1 Pachysandra terminalis
GATGCATGAACTAATAAACACATAAAGAAGAAGAAGAAGAAGAAGAAGAAGAAGAAGAAGAAGAAGAAGAAGGCATCTATCTAGATTTCAACTCAAATTTCAAGGTAAGTATTCGGTTAAACTTTACTTTCGATTTGACTTAGGCGAGATGGCATATTCATTGAATATGACATCGCATCTTCTTACCTATTGCTTTACTCGTTTAGCAGAAAATGTGATAAAAGTCTCTAAATCTTGGATTTCAAACACCATGCTTAATGCAAGGTAGGAGGATGAACTTTAATGAAGTTAAAAGTTTTGGGTTTGTTTCGGATTTAAATATTAATGTGTTAGAACAACTTTTGTCCTAATTGCTACTTAAAATTTACGAATTCATTGAAATTGTCTGATCTGGGCAGATCGGCAGACTTCCGGTGTGCTAGAAGTGTGTCAATCCAACCCTGGGACAAATCGGCAGACTTCCGGTGTGCCGGATACCCTGCCGATCCCCTATGAGAATTAATCGGGTTACTGTTTTGTCTGCCGAGTGAACCGGAACACCGGTTACTCTGCCGAATCCTCTGTGTGCTTAATTTGGTTATTGTCTAGTCTGCCAAGGGAACCGGTACACCAGTTTCTCCGCTGATTTCCTTAAGAGCATATTGTTTTATGGTGATTTGTTGATTTAATTAATCTGATATTAGCTAGTGTATATTTATTGAAAATAATTGATTTAAATTGATAAATTGTGATGTAATTGAACATACATATCTTTTGTGAAAAACTTGACATATTGAACTCTAAACTCATCATGATTATGCTATATACAAATTTGAAAGATTAGTTCACTTATGTACACAACATTGCTTGATTAATTAATGTGCACGGTCCTCTACACTTGCACAGCATATGTCTAATTTGCATGAAGACCTTGTGTATGGTTTAATGCTTGGCGTGACCCTCATAACTTCACATGGTTGGAGTTTATGATAATAATGACTGAAATTATGATCAGAGAATCATGATAATGGTGAGGAAGTCCTGGAAGGACTATTTGCATGTGTTGAGGGATTAGCTTGCATTTGTTGAGGGATTAGTTACCCCAATAGACCAATTTGTCACCTTGATATACGTATTGCACGTAACGGATGCCTGAGTGATAACCTGTTAGTATTCGGATATGTATGATTCACCAAGGTTCTTCGCTGGTTGGTGATGCCTTGGATATGTACCCGTGACCGGAAATAACAGTGGGAATTGTGCCCATTAGGTCGCAGCCCCTAGAAACTATGTTGCGCCAATAGAATAATCCTTTATCATGGCCGTGTATGCAGGGGAAGAAGTCACATTAGTGGAACATCTTGGGTAATTGGATTTGGTCTAGTGTGAAATATACATGATTTGAAAGCCAAACAGCATGCATATTGCATTTCATGTGTTTGTATCTAGATCACACTTGGTGATTATATCTATTTAGGTGCACAGCATGCATTGCATCCATAATTGAACCAGCATTCATATTGCATCACTTCACGTCATTATTGCATACTTCTAATTATGTTTAGTCTATGGATTATTATTCAAGAGTGGCATTGACCCTACTTCAGACCCTAAGTACTGTTTATACTGTTTATTTACTAAGCTAAGTGTAGCTTACGCTTTCGAGTAACAACATTTCAGGATCTATAGATGAAGGAACTATGGACAATTGTGATCAAGACGAAGGACAATCTTATGAAGAAGCAACTATTTTTGACGAATGCTTGGAATAGAAATTATCTTAGTTTTTGTAATAGGATTTATTGGCTTTATTAGTTACTTTTAGCATTAGTTTGGCAAATCGTATAGATGGTAGGGATTTTGCTTTAAGCATGAGACTAGGAGTATTAGTTATTTCCGCTGTTTAGTTCTTTTGATTGAATGTAATGGACATCAGTTTTTAATAGATTTCTCCTAATGTTATTTCCAGAATTTTTACTTATATTATGTTATTTGGCTATGTATTGACTACCACTCCCATGTGGAAATGGGGTGAGAGTTATATTTCGAATCTTCAGGGATCCAATAAGATTTCTAAGTTTTGGGATGCGACACATAGTGAGAGAAAACTTGATATTCACACGTAAACCAAGATTTCTAGATAACTTGGATCAAGTGACTCAACATGAAGACACGTGAATAAGTTTCAAAAAAGCAAAAATAAGTATGAAGAGATATATGCAACGCTGGAGACACATGAATATACGATTTGGCATTTAAAGAGATGAGGGGGGAAATTTAAGAATTACTCAGTCTCCTAATTACACATATTAATAGATTATTCCCTCGGCATTAAAAATTACGTGTTAGAGGAAAAAGTTATCATGGATAAATTGCATAAAAAGGAAAAAAGAAAAAGACAAGAACACTCCAATATATGAATGTTTCTCAAAAAGACCGGGACCTCGCCATTCTAAATAATAGCTTCAGAAAAGAAAAAGGAGTCGCTATTCTGAATGAAGAAAAGAACAAACAGTATCATTGTGAAAATAAAAGAAATGGACCTGATTCTACAAGTCATATATCCTCCACTATAGTATACAGCCTCCTTTAATTTTGAAGAGATTTTGGCAAAGGGTAAAAAAAACATTTCTAGCTCTCATCTCGTCTTCTCCAGTTAAGATCAGCTCGACTTAATTCAAAAAACCAAAAAGAACACTAGGTTTACATCCTCATTCCATGTTTTTCTAATAGAAACGACGTCAGATAGGTCTATTCTAGTTATATTTATTCTCATAAAAGTAAAGACATTTCCTTATATGAAGAGACATTTTGTTGTCCTATATATTTCACAGCCCAACAATTTTATATCGATATTATTATTGATACAAGTGTGGATATAAAATGGTTAGTAGACCTACTATGATGTATGGAGCCAAATGTGGGACAACTGAGAAGCAATACAATTTGAAACATAATTAAGGCTACCAAGAAAACGTTGCAATTGTTTTTTATCTTTTATTTCATCAGGAAATTTATCAGCAAATTCTAAAGCTCTTTCAATTGGATGGATTGTAGATTGATAAATATAATGACCAAGAAATCTTACCTTGGCTTGAAATAATTTGGTCTTTGAGGCAGATATAACAAGACCACTTGTTTTGATGACGTGGAAGAATGTACGGAGGTGTTTCCAATGTCATTCAAGAGATTCAGAATAGACTAATATATCATCAATGTATACAATTATAAATTGTTGGTAATTATTAAAGATATCATTCATGATGTGCTGGAACTCAGAGGGCGCATTTTTTTAGTCCAGAAAGCATTACATTCCATTCATAATGTCCAAATGAGACAGGAAAAGCGGATTTATAGCAGTCTCGTGAATTTGTAGTTGCCAAAATCCAGATTTTAAATCAAATTTGGAAAAAATATTAGCTTTATTTAATCTATTAAGAAGATCTTGTTTATTGGGAATTGGATAACGAATCCATTGTAAAGCTTTATTGAGAGGCTTATAATTGATAATTATGCGGAGTACGCCACGTTCAATTTCAGCAGCTCTATATACATAGAAAGCTGAACAATTCCAAGGTGAATAACTAGGGCGGATTAGTTTTTTATGTAATAAATCATCAATTTCTCTTTCGCAATGGAGTATTAATTCTTTATTCATTTGGATTGGCCTAGCCTTTGAAGGGATATTTATTTCTTTGAAATCATTAATATAAGGTAAAGTTACGATATGTTTTTTGCGTTCCCAAAAAGCAGTTCGTAAATCAGAACAAACTTCTTTGGTGAATTTATTTTGGAAGGAAGAAATTTGTGTTTGCATTTCCAGAGTATTTAATTTTGTTATTAATTTTTTGTAATTGATGTCTTCTTTTAAATGAGAAATAAATTGTTCTTTACAATTTATAAATTCTTTGAGATTATGTAATTTTTTTGTAAGGGGATTATCAATGAATTCAAAGGTGAGAGGTGGTCCAAGAGTATTTGTATGGATACCTTTGTCATCAATAGTGAAGGGTTGAATCCATGGTTTTAAATTTCGGCGGTATGCCCCCCTTGGCGAAATGTCTAGGGAAATTAAAATTTAAAACCTTGGTTGAATCATTGTGAGAAAAGGAGTTTCAAGTATTACTCCCTGAGATAAATTTTTGAATAATATAAATGTCAATCTCCAGGAAGACAAAAAAGAAAGAAAGCCATGACTTCTAGGAAAGAAAGCTAGATTTATAAATTCTTTGAGATTATGTAATTCTTTTGTAAGGGGATTATCAATGAATTCAAAGGTGAGAGGCGGTCCAAGAGTATTTGTATGGATACCTTTGTCATCAACAGTGAAGGGTTGAATCATTGTGATAAAAGGAGTTCCAAGTATTACTCCCTGAGATAAATTTTTGACTAATATAGAAGGAGAAGATATACAAACGCCTTGATTACATATATGAGAATTTGGTAATTTGTAAGAGATGTTCAGTTTTTGGCCAGAAGCTGTATTTAATTTTTGGGTTGTTTTCTCAAAATATTTAGTAGGAACGAGTTCTTCTTTGATGCAATTGAGATTGGTGCCAAAGTCAATTAAGGCTATTGTTTCGAGAAGGAATTCTTCATTAATTACTATTGTAACATGAGTATACCATTTTTGGACAAGGAAAAGGTCAATAGTGGTTATAAAATTTTCTTCTTCAGTATTCTCCTTAGTAATATTCTCTAATGCTTGATTTTTGGTACTAGATTCCGGAAAATCTGTTGGAGGTGGAATGAATTGATGATTATAAACTTCATTAAAATTTTCTAAGGTCGGATTATTGAAGTCTTGAGATAATTAGAGATGTTGAAGACGTATTTTAAGATCATGTCATTCTAATTTAACATTTGATATTTCATTTTGTAAATCAAGTATTGAGGTTTCACAAGTTTGTTGTGGTCGTAACGAATTATAAATTACTTTTATTGTATATGGTTCGCTGGTTCTAATTATGTCTTTTGGCTTAGATTGTTTTTTATTTGGTTTGTGTAATTGCATATATTTCATGATATATTCATATTTTTTAGTATTATTAGTGATTTGATCTATTGTGTCAAGTATAAAGCTTTCATCTTGAGAGAGAACAGAAATAAATTGGTATTGGAATAAGCAATTAATACAAGCACAATTTTGAGAATTAGAACAATCATTATCTGTTTCATTATCAGAGGAATTAGAATGTATTAACTCTTCATCATTATTATCATAGAATTCATTATTTTCATCTTCAGAATCGGTATTTAATAAGATAGAAGCTAACTGTTCTTTTAATTTATCAACAATCTGTAATTCATTGATTTTTTGTTTGATCTACACTTATTTTTATAATGGCCTACTTTACCGCATTTATAGCAGACTGGTAATTTTTTTTTTTGAAGAGGAAGGTTTATTGGATGAATGTTGTCGAGTATCCTTTTTTATAAATTTATTAGATTTATTTTTATGAGTTTTATAAGTTTTATTCTTATGAAAGGTTCGAGTTTTCTAATTTTTTTTATTTTTGTCTTTGTGTATAAGGAGTTTTAATTGGAGCGGAAACATACATTTCACAAAATTCTCCTAATTCTTTTTTACCAAGTAATTTTTTTTTTCATCTAATTTTTTAATTTAAGGTCATTACATAGTTCGCTTCCAGTAATATTAATTTGAACTATCAAGTCACCATATGTAAAACTTTTATATTCAATGATGTTATTAGGGTGATGGCTTCTCAAACCATTCCTTACATTATCAGCAAATAAAGGAGGTAATCCAGATATAAATTTTTATTTCCAGAATTCATGATTAGGGTCATCTAGTTGAAAACCTTTTGTAAGAAACATATCTTTATACCATCTAAAAGAGGACAAAGTGGGACACCTAAGATTCATTAATTGTTCACATATTTTATCTTGTGCTACGGGGTTACAACCTACAAAGTGTTTGAGTATATTAGTAGTAAGAGTATAGACAGCATCTTGTATACCAGCTCCATTTTCTTGTTTGATTATATTATTGTTATGATCTCTTTTAACAGCTGTTAGTATATTTAATCTATCTGCCAGTGAAAGATAATTATCCCACCAACCTTTCAGTTGGCCAGAGAATCCACAAGCAATCATAGATGCAGCTTGTTGGTCAGAATTGTTATTATCAATTTCAGCAGCTCTTGCAAACATTAACATTTGATGTATAATATTAATAATTTGATATTCAGCCATGCCATTGATATTCCAATTGTATATACTATTTCCATTATAGCTAATTTGCCAATAAGAGTCAAAATCTTCATATTGTGTATCAGCTAAAGAAGGTCGGTTATAGTAATTTTTAGGTGGTTTCCATTTGAAATTGTTCGGTTTAAAATTTGATTTATGATTTATAGCTTGTATTTGATCATCATTATCGGATTCTGCGATATTTTCAAAAATTGTATCTTCATTAATAACCATGATATTTTTATCTTTTGGCTGTGAAATTTTAATTGATTTAATTTGTTTGATAGTTGGTCAATAAATTCATTACTTATTGTTGGTGAACTTTTGAGATTAAATTTAGGGAGGTCTAATGGTTTAACTAAAGGTTTTATATTGAGTAATGATGTTTGAGTTTTCGAGGTATTTGAAATATGTAAAGGACGTGGTTTATTATTTATTTGAAGAAAATTTTCTAATCGTTCTGTTTGTTTTCCTATAGTATGTAAATACATATTAGTATAATTATTTTGTTCTAATATTGGTAATATATGTTCGAGTTGTGCAGGTATATTTTTATTGGGAGCTTGTGTAGTTTTATAAGGTGATGCTCTGGTATTTTCAGATGTACCAGATATGATTATTGACTCGAGAGGAGGATGAATAGCTTCACTATTTTTTCCTGAACTTGTAACCCATTTATTATTTATATTAGTTGTAACATTTATTTGAGGAGTTTTGGAATTCATTGCTAACCATTTAAAAAAGTGAATATGGATTTAAAACTGATTTAGTGTATCATAATATTTTTGTTGGAGATGATCTCTTTGTTTTTTATTGTAATTAGCATAAACCCATTTTCCGTTTTGAATATTTTTATTATGATAAAATTCAGCACGTAAATATTCTTTATTAATTATAAAATTGTCTTTAGATATAACAAGTATATTGAAATCAACTTCAAGGTCTTGAATGGAATCACTTCGTGATTTAGGTGCAGTTACGTTATAAATAGGTTGATGTATATTGGAAGTGGTTTGTTTTATGCCTTTTAATTTTGTGCATGATTTTTCAAATTCAGTTTGTGGTAAATTAGAGCAAGAATGTCTGGCAGAAAAACTATTTCGAGAGAAGTTTCATATAGTTATTTTTCTGTTTGTAGAGAATTGGATTTCAACATTTCCATCAGGATGTTCAATGATTTGTTCAAGAGAGCTTCTAGGTAATTCAGGAGTTGTTTCATTTTGTAAGATCCAATTTGAAGGTAATTCTATTTCATTCCATTTTACTATTTTTTTTTTTTTTTTGATAACTTGGGTGTCCGGGCCTTAGGCCCGACTAATCCCAAGTAGTTGTTTTTATTCCATTTTATTATTCGAGGAACAACAACATTATTTTTAATATTAGTTTGAATCAAAGTTGTTTTTCCCTTTGTGTCAATTTCAATAGCATTAGGACAAATCGTATTCATTGTTTTATAATATATTCTATAACAGAGGGATAAAATCTTAGAACCAGGGTCCATATTGAAACCTTGGGTCTGAATATTTAAAGTTATTGTTTTTAATATTCCTGGATCATTTAAGGAGACTGAAAAGTCTAGAAAGCAATTAAAATTTATTGGTCCTTCAGAAAGGGATGATTCTATTAATCCTAGTAGAGAATCCGTAAATATTTTATGTCTTTGATCACGTACGCATATTAAAACTGAAGTATTAAGACCTAACCGAGTTAAAGGTTTGATTGCTATATGTATTAATCCGATATGTAAATAATCATATTTTTGTTTATGCATATTGATAGAATGTTGAGAAAGTAATTGAAAATTTTCATGATTATCCATAAGACTGACAGTTTTTTCAACAGTCTTTATAGAATAGTCAGATTGGATATTAAATCTACCTATTTTATAAATTTCTTTGACAGGGATTTTTGGTAGTTTCCAGTTTTGGATATGTTTTTCTATATTTTCAAAGTTTATTTCTCCACTATTAATAGTAGAACGAGAAGAAAAGGAACTTGTAGAAAAGGATTTTTAGATAATGTCCTGATTAAATTTGCTACTTTACAAAATATGCTTAAGATAGATAACCAATCTGTCAATAACAGAATCTGGTATATTAACCAAACACGCCTTCCAGGCAACAATAGGTTCATACCTTGTTACGCCTTCCAGGCACAAAGCAGATTTTATAAAGTTTTAAAATTAGCAAGACAAAATTATCAAACAGATCCTTGTTCTATGACATTCTTAAGCCGGGAGGTCACAAAACTTGGCTCTGATACCAAAAGTGAGGATCGCAAATAGAAAACTAATGGAAATACTATAACATTGATGAACAAACTTACAAAGATAAGAAACTTATCAAGTTAAGAAACCTTACAGTGATAAAGAAATTCTTACAGATAAAAGTAAGAGCAGAGCAGAGAGACAGAGACGGAAGCCTTCGAGAAATCTTCCAACTTAAAATTTTTCGAAGAACTGAAGAAATCCAACCTTATATAGACCTAACAGAACTACAGTAAAACTAAATCTTAACCCTTCAATCCGAAGCGAAAGATCTAAACCAAAGGTAAAGACAAAGTAGATACAATAATGCAATGTTTTAACATGTGTCCTGGTGAGATGGAGTCATCCAGATAAAGCAAAGCCGAAAGTAGATACCATTCATGATTGAAGTTTTGTCAGTAGACAGTTGTCCATGACCATTCCAATCGCACATAAATGCATGTGAAGTGGTCCCCTCATATCTGTCGAAGCATAACCGCGGGAAACAGATCATTGAGGACACTTCCTCCAGATCCCCATCCTATTCACAAGCCATTATCAGACCATCCCCATATCTAAATTATTCACATTATAACATTCCCTCTCAACCTAATATTCCAAATCCTTCTCAAGTTAATGAACCTCTTGAACACAAATATTCACCTAAGGGTACAATTGATATATTTCCAATTGAATATTGCGATATCAATATTCCTGCTACTACTTTAGCCAATCAATATTTTCCACCTCGTTCTCACTTTCCCTTTGATGGGCCCAAAAATACCAATTTTATGAATCCATTTTAACAGAATCTTGATCTATTATCATCACCCATTCACAGAACACAAATGACAATAATCATTTTGCTTATTCCAAATTCCAAATCATCAATATCACGTCTAAGCAAAACTGGGGTGACATTAATACACTCAAATTCTTTTACCAACATCAAAATCGCACTCCCTACTCTTATTGGGATTATATTAAAGCATGGGTATGTCTTTATTACCAAAATAAATATTTCAAACATTCCCGATTCTTATTCTTCTGCCCCGGGTTTACACCTCCATTTCCTTCTTGGTTCTTACTTTGGTGGAAAAGGTTTGGCTCTATTCCTGACTTTCTTCTCCAACAACTTCTTGAGTCCTATGACATATATTTTGATAATAATCCAAACCTCAATAATGAGACCCCTTTTCCCTTCCTTCAATTTATTCGTGAATTTTCTATCCCTTGGATATCTACTTGGCAATATGTGATCGATACTAATTGCGACTAAATGGTGGGCTAAGTGTGATTTTGATCACCTTCTTCCGGATCAAATGACATTATTATATCCTAATAATTCTATTCCCACTAAGACTCCTACTGTTCAAACATCCTCCAATGATCCATCCTCGATTATACCAAAATTGAAGAAACAAATAATGGCTAAAAATCCCAATATCTCAACAACTGATCTCAAGCTCCGCATTATGGAATTACTGGACAGTGAAGACAAGGAATCTTGTTCTTCCAATCCACCCAATAACAATGATCCAAAATACTACATTATTCGGTTGTGACTTATCTACTCCATAATTATCACCAATACGTCATCACCAATAATTCCACCGACAGATATGAGGGGACCACTTCACATATATTCATGTGCGATTAAAATGGTCATGGACAGCTGTCCACTAACAAAACTTCAATCATGAATGGCATCTACTTTCGGCTTTGCTTTATCTGGACGACTTCATCTCACCAGGACACGTGTTAAAGCATTGCATTATTGTATCTACTTTGTCTTTACTTTTTTTTGTATGGTTTAGATCTTTCGCTTTGGATTGAAGGGTTAAGATTTAGTTTTACTTTAGTTCTATTAGGTCTATATAAAGTTGGATTTCTTCAGTTGTTGACCATCGAAAATTGTAAGTTTTCTCTAAGGCTTCCGTATCTGTCTCTCTGCTCTACTTTTAACTCCATCTGTAAGATTTACTCTATCACTGTAAGGTTTCTTACCTTTATAAGTTTCTTATCTTTGTAAGTTTGTTCATCAATGTTATAAGTTTCCATTAGTTTACGTTTTGCGATCCTCTCACTAGGAGATTAAGAGTAGCCTGGATAAAAATAAAATAAAGGAAAAGTTCAGATGGTTTGGGCATGTAAGGTGGAAACGTGGGGAAGCTCTTTAGAATGTGAGAGACAGTGGAAGTTGAAAGATCTAAAACAGGGTAGAAGAAAACCAGATATAACCTGGATTGAATCGGTCAAAAATGTTTTAAAGGCGCATGAAATCAAGTGCAGAAATGATTGTTACAAAGGTAAGGCATTCTGACTGACTGCTTGATTAACTATGTTTCCACTATAAAGGAAGGAGATAAGCATTTCAATGAGGTGTTGCAAAATGAAGGGGTTAGAGCTGTTATAGAGGCTGGTTCTGATAAGAGATAGGTCTTTAGAAAGGAGACATCACACTGCCAGATTAGGTCTTATAGTTAAGACTTCTTTTGCAGGCCATAGTCCCTTGATGAGATACTTTTATAGACCCTGACGCTTAAGAAAAGATGGGCATATAAGCGACATCCGAGCCAAAAGAAGAGTAACATAAGCTATATTCAAGGAAGTTAGACTCGAATCAGAGATTGGATGGACATTCGGAACAGAGAGGGAGGAGGAAGCAAGCAATGCTAGTTCATGAAAGAAAGCCTTGGAAAAAATCTATACATTGGTATTGCAATAAAGGCACATCAGCAGAGAACAGTTATTCCATATATACTTGAGGAATAGATCAAGCCAACATCTTAGCATGCTGATTGAGTTGTGTGAGCGGGGAGGTAGTAAACATCGAACAAGCATTCACCGTGATGAATGACTCTAACTTCCACCCAGGTAAATTGACTTGGTCAAGTGAGTGAATCACAAAAGCACGTACAGAAGTGAGTGGGCCCATTTGTCGAACCATAAAGGCCAGACAAAAGACAGGGTTGATCGAAAAAATCAGTTCGCAGGACGATACTTGGCCAGAAGGTGTTCAGCTCATTCACTGAGACCCTTACCTGGATAGACACTTTTTCCCAATTTTCCTTCATTACTTTCTATGCCAAAGTAACCAAAACTTCATTTCTCGTCTGAGTCTCAGAAATTAATTTCGACTGGCAATACCGCTTCATTCCCATGAACAAACGAGTAAAGGGTTTCCAAAGTTCTATAACCCCCATATGCATTTTATATGGCTGTCCTTATGTCATTTGCTATTCTATTGCCCATTCGTCAATCATATCATATGAAATCTATATTCAAAATAATTTTTTTTAATCCCCAAGTCCAGCACACTGGGTAACCCAAGTCACCAAGCAATCCATTGTTGAAGTTCTGGCCAAAGTTCTATACACCCATACACATTTTATAAGGCTCTCCTTTTTATTTCATTTGTTATTCTATTGCCCTTTCGTCAATCATATAAGATGAATATAGTTGAATCCCCTAGTCCAGCACACTGGGATAACCCAAGTAACCAAGCAATCAATCAGGGATTTCTGATAGCATTGCTACTCGAATCATATGCACTGATGGCTCGAAAAGGGTGAGGAAGACCGAAGATGACGTGGCTAGAGGTGCTATCAGAATATCTATCATAACAAGAGCAAATACAGTTTGGACAAGCAGATAAAGATTCATGTTGCATACCCCATATATTTGGCACTTGGCATATTATGATGAAGATTGTTCACAATAGAAGAATATCCCCTTGATTTAATTAAATGCGAGTATGTCCATCTCTTCTAAATCAGATATTTTCAGAAAATTGCATGAAGAACAGTTTCTATGCATAAATCAAAAACTTGGAATTCCAAACAAAAGTCAACGTGGGTATATACAGATGATTTCTCAACAAATTAAAATATTACCACTCTCAAATAACAAATTAAAATATTACCACTCTCAAATAAAGCTTCACGAAAAAAAAAAATCTTACTCATCTACATATGAATTAAGAAAACAGCATTTGAACGAAAAGAAACATATTCAATTCCCTAAATCTAACAATACAGACAAAACAAAAACTTGATGGAAGGAAATAGAAAACGAGACCCAGATACATCTTCTTATGAACCAAAATCTCATCACTATGGACTGTAAAAAATCAAAAATCAGAAAAAAGAAAAAAAAAATAACTAAAACCCACTAAGCAACTAAAATCACAGAGACATACCATCCTGGGTAAGCAGCGGATAATCCGTTGCACTTAAAGTGATGAACCAGTCCCAACCACTATCAACCCTCAATAAAATAGCAGCCGCACGAAGTGTAGCAGCGATATTTGACGACCCCATGTAAGTGACCGGATCCGGCTTTCCTACAACATCAACATTCCCAAAAGCTCGAATCGCTTGAACAGCTCGAACAGCAGCAGCCAATTGAATCCGTTCATCGTTTGAAGCATCAGCCCCAAGATGTAGAAGGTAACGATTACGAGGATGATAAACAGCAAGAAGCAACCTTAGGATCCGATCTTTGTGCCCTCTGCCTCCAGAGATGTAATAAGCGAAAGCAGGAGGATAAGGAAGGCCGTGTTGAACAATGGAGGGAAAGAAACTGTGGGAACTGAAAGTGGAAGAACTGAAACCGGAGATTGCAGAGAGGAAAAGAAGCAAGGAGATGAAGGCGGCAGAGAAGAGAGTGAAAAGCCATTTCTTCTCAGCTACCATGGTGGTCCAATTCGATGCAGGGGCATGGAATTAGGGTTAGAGTTAGTGGAAAACTTTTTTATTGTCTTCAAATTGAATGAATTGGAGAAATCTCATCAGATCTTTTGAACTCTCTGTGTTTCGTTCTTGGGTGTTCCAAGGTAAACATTTTGAACTAGGTCTTTGGTTCTCGGGAATTGTAGTTGCCGAAGAAATTCGAATTGCGGAAGTTTTAAGCTTTCTCTGTTCCTTTCGTGATCAAAAACAGATGAATGAACTGGAAGGAGAAGCTTAGATTGTGAGTTAGGGTTAGGGTTAGGGTTAGGGTTAGGGTTTGCAGTTCAGATGGATCTCCTGATCGAATTCATGCACTCTCTCTCTCTCTCTCTCTCTCTCTCTCTGAACAGAAGAAATGAAAAAAGAGATGAACGAGGACTGTTGGCTGTAGTACTCGTCGCTGACGTGTCTACAGGTGTTTAATATAAAGGTGGGATCCACATGGAATCACGTGATTATATTTCCTTTTAACCAGTGAAAATGAGCCACGTCGAGTAAGTACGTAGCATGCCATGGTCTAGTTGAGCACAGTTGTTGTTTTTTTTATAATATATATATGTGTGTGTGTTTTTTCATGCACACATTCTCTGATTCTGTCAATATTAAGAAGATTTTAGAGAGAGAAAGGGAGAGAGAGAGAGAGAGGATAGTGGCAAAAACAAGGGTCAATTGAGATGTGTGAATCGAATCGGAGCGGTGTATTCACCAAAAAGAGAAAATCGCGGTGGTCTAGGACTATTGGTTGGACCACTTTAAAGACGTGCAAAAAATGTTTCTTTCCTTTTTTGTTTTTTTCTTTTTAGAAAGCTTAAAGAATGATGTAGTAGTGGTGAGGTGACATGAGCAAGGGTGTGAATTCATTACCAGTTCTAAATCTATATCATTGAATTTAAATAATCTAATAATGCAATTAAATTGAAAAGCATTGATCAACACTAGGGGACAAGAATTTCTCAAATCTAACGTAATCTCATACGTGTTTTAGACTTTTAAGTATGATTTTGGAAATTGGAATATCGAGTGGACAGAGTCTATCCGAAGGGTTCTTTATGATTGGCTAAATGGGCCAAGGTAGGTAGTTGAAAGTTAGGAAATACAAAAATGGGATTGGCCCATGGAAGTATTTGATGTCAAATTTGGAATTTATCCTAACATTTAGTCAAAAGCGATTTAACCATCCATAGCTGCAGACAACCAAACTCCTTCCAATTGGTCGTTGCTTAGAATGTCATAAATCAGCCGAACTCCACTTTTCCTGGACCTAGCCTTGACAATATAGCATTTCTTGCCAGCAGTTCCGTGATACGCATCAATGTGAGGAATTCCAACCAAAAGACAAAAAATTCAAGAATAATAGGCGGAAATGCATGAGAAATCTAATTTCACAGGAAAATATGTTTCTTACAGATTTCTTGATATTCACATGGTCAATAAGATCACCTACTCTCAAGGCTCAAGAGGGCAATCTGAAGTTTTGGCTCAGTCTTAAAAATCCTAATATGAGGTGATCCATGGATCCCTCCAAGCATCTATACAGTTACTGATGTAATTGTACATGTATAACAAACACCCTTACCCATAAGCTGTACATGAATAATTCCAGTGAACAGGGAAATTTCATCAAAACACCCTCCTCAAAGCTTCACAGCAACATCTGTAAGTTCATCCTGGAGAAGCATAAAAAGAGTTCCGTAAGTTCCTTCCTTTCATAGTCTGACCAATGTGGAGAACTAGTTAACGGCAAACTACAATTATGTAAACTGGGGATGTTATGATCCACCTTTTGTATCTTGGCATCTCACACTATTTTTGTATTCTACAGAATATTAAGCGCAGATTTCCAATCTATCAGATAGAGTTGACTGAGTCATCATCGCTGCCTTTACCATCGCTGCTGCTGCTCCCACTCCCACTACTGCTACCACTTGGACTTGAAGTCTAATCATCTCTCCCCTTCACATTTACCTGGGCCCTAAGGGCTTCTGCAGCATTGGGACCCTTCTATACCTCGTCACCACTCACATCTACATCATCAATCTCATCATTTATGTCATTTTGAGGAGGTACATTGATATCTAGTCCATTGTTGACTTTGCGTTCAGTGGTGTTCCCTTTGTTGGGTGTACTAGCACCACCATCATTATCATCAATGAACATATCTAAATGCTCCTCCACGTCGAATTTCTTAAAGTCCAGTGATGTGGTTGATGGATTCGGAGCAGATAAATAATCAATAACTGCCTCACCAGTAGATTTTGAACCTGAGTTACGGAAAACAATTCAATAGAAAAGAAATATAAACGTAATGGCTATTCAAGATTTTTTTATTTTTTTTTGGCAATTTAGACAATAAATCATTAACAACCCCATGTCATTGCTTAACTACAGATTCCAAGATGGCATTTATGTAACTTGGTTCATAGAAAGTCTACCAAGCTTCAGCATATCCTTTCTAAGGTTACTAAAAAGAAGCAAATAAACAGGATGGACTGCAAGAAGATTCATTTAAATTGATGGCATTTATCCCAGCCATTACTCAACACCACCCAGCTCTAAACCCTTCTCTTTGTCCCCTCCCATTTGGTAGCTTGAGGTAAAAAAAAGCACAAGAAATCATGCAGCAGGGAAGAGGGAACACAATGTGTAACAGAAGATACTCATATTTTTTCTGATTAATTTTTCAGTTAACTTGAACTGAATGGCTTAATTCAATATGAAGATTCAAATGCATTGCTAATCCATAGTTTCATGGTCCAAAACTTCAGTCATTCTATCATCTATGAAGGTTCATCACTATACTAGGAACTAAGTGAATACAGTGTAGACAAAGCAAAGACAGTTGAACCTGAGTTGTTTTTCTTAAAGAAGTCCAACAGTATTGGTTCACATCAAGATATCACCCAAAAAAAAAAAAAGAAGAAGAAGAACAAGTGGAAGAGGGTTACACGGATCTGACTTGAACATGGTCACCTGGTTATCCAGTAGTATGTCTTTCTTTCTTTTTTCCCCTTTTGTAGTAACAATAATACATGTCTCTTATAGCTGATTGTTGTGAGATAGGGTCTGCGTGCCTCTTCAGCAAGGTCTCAGGAAATACCTAACCAATGAAAACAAATCTCCTATAGTGGATTTTAAAATCCAAGATCAACTGATACACTTTCGAGAAAAAGGGGAAAAAAACATATCAAAATTGATCATGTTCTGAAAGCAAAGATATGATATGTAAGGCTTTACTTTCTGGGTAGGAGACAGCGACTACCAAGGTGAAGACTTAAAGTGGTCATTAACCATCCAGAAAATGTACTTCTTCTGGATTACCCATAAGCAAAGCTAATTTTTTTTTCTAAAGACAACAAGAAAACCATGTGACGAATTTTATTTCCTTCTTCATATGGATAGTAACAAGAAAGCTGTGTAATGTCAGTGAGGGATGAGAGAAATTTTTACAAGAAAACTAGCACAGTTTTGTGAGGTGTTTCTTACAACAACGACAAAATAAAAATATAAATATAAATATAAATATAAATTAAAAAAATAAATAAATAACTCAGAAGTCACAGAGATTGAGAAGCAATAGGTTTGCAAACAGCATAATCTGCAAGGAAACAATCTCTTTTATCAGATTCATACAGATCAGTGAGCTCATCTAGGTGGCACGTGTCATCACACCCAAGATGGTGATGGAACAGGATCTAGTGTTCCCATGGGAACAAAATTCTCCATGTTCATTCAATAGGAGAAAGAGACATGCTCTAAAAACTCGTGCTATTAGTAATTCATGTGCTCATGACTGTTAAGACTCTTGCCATTCTATCATTGAGTGAGCAGGGAGCACTTTGTTCCCATGGGAACACCTGATCTTGTTTTGATGGTGATAGTAACTTCTTGTCAGTCACTAGCACACTTGAGGTGAGATGGTCTGCTCCAAGGAACCTATAAAAATCACAGGACATTCTTGCAGTGTAGCTTTGAAACCTGTTTTCTTCTGAGAAAATTAAAATATAAAAAACTAAAAATTTTCCTTTCAGACATCAGGATCCATTAAAAAGGCCTTAACATTGAATGGCCTTCAAATGCTAAACAGATCATCTTGATGCATTTTTCAGCAAAATATTCAAAGGTGCCTAAGCACAACATGTGTTCCAAGAATACAGGAAGGTATAAGTATAACTAAGAATGCATTTGCAGGGGATCATAGACACATATGTAAGGATCACAAGAGTGGCAAGGGGAGAAAAGCTATATCTATTCATGACAGTTAATTATCTGTCATGCTACAAAATCTTCAAGCATTCTAAATTCAGAGCTTGGCTTGTCAATCAAATAGGGCCAGTTTTAACAGGAAGGCATAGCCTAATTTCTATATTATGGTATCCCCAGCCTAGTGAACAAAAATGAACATATTTGGAAAATAAGATAAGTGAAAGAAACCATTAACACTATTACAAGACAAACCTGGGCTCTGTGATTTGCCAATATTAATCCGTTCCACCTCAACCTGTAACATTTAGCATCAACAAGAAGCTCGAAGCATCAGCATAAATGTAGACAAATGACCCTTCCTAGCAATTTACACTGACAGGAAATTATAGCATTGATGAAATAAGATGTATATTTGGTACTTTTCAAGTTTATCAAAGAGCTTAGGACCTTTACCATCTATAACACAGTCCAATCAATAATATAGGTCACATGTAATCCTCATTAATACAGACTGTCCAACTACTAATGATTCACGTTTAGTGTTCCCATAAAGAATTCAGACTTGACAATTTATTGGGAGATGAAATTATGATCTCTTGGCATGTTCACTAGGTTCCGGCTGTTGATTATGGAATCAGTAGTAGTACTAAACACGAAAATCTCTAAAAGAAGAGTACACTGAAATTAATATATTGTTTATCATAGAACAAGCATTAATGTGGTAACACGTTATATATATATATATATATATATATTATTCCCCATAGAATGAAACTATGAATATCTGCAATAAAAACTCAATTAATTGGTATCTGCCATTGACGGGGTGCAGCATAGCCCCGGTACAGTATCCAACATGTGTTGCACAAGGCACACCATTAAAAATAGGGGGACTGGGTATCTATTATAAATCAGCAGTGTAAACATCGAATTCTAAAAATGTTACCATGTAACACATTTTGAGAAGTGGGTATAGAATTCAAAATGTTAAGCTCTAGAAAGAAAGAGATCTCAGTCCAACAGCCAATAAATAGAGAATAAAAATGCACACTAATGTGTTGATAGTTACAATGAGAAAAACCCGTCAGTACAAAAGCAGCCTGTTAGATATTTCAAACATAACTACCAGACCCTTTTCCATCCAATCTGTGACTACTCAAGAAGAGCAGCATATTGCTCACACTAAATACTCCAAAATTCTGGAACAAGAGAGAGAAAACCATGAGGACGTTGCTCGATCATTTTGCACCAGGAGAAATAAGAGGTTCCTTGAATCATTAATTATTGCAAGAAGAAGATTCTATGTCAGCATGCCCCTTCTCATTCACAAAAGATGTACCGACTTCCTCAGCATAATTCCAAAGTAGTTGAAGT
>JAUPMG010000017.1:5092969-5104644 GCA_031762675.1 Pachysandra terminalis
CTAACCGTAGACTAAATGTACCTAGAAATTGTAGATTTTAATTCTAGGCGTATTATAGTTACTTATATCTTACTAGAGCTACTAGAACTTCCGCTTACGATCTGACTATTGTTAGCCACACTCGTAGAAATACGGGGTGAATGTTGCACTTGAACTGGAAAACCTATGAAATCGGGAATTTCCAGTTTTGGTCGTGATACTACGGGACTAGTGGATGCCTAAAGGATTAAGAGGGAAGAAAGGGGCAAGGTAGAGCAGGGGGAGAAGGAGAAGCCTGATTGAGTGTAACAGATTGTCAAGGAAGGAGGGTACTAGATCAATACAGAGGCTTCAAGAACTGTCTTCCGGATGCAACTCCAAAATTGCCTTTTTTTCTCTCTTTTCTTGAATAGTTATGGACCCGTCTCACTTGAGAGTCAACTAAAAGTAAGATAAATGAGATTCTTGAAATAAATTATCATGTGAGATTTACTTGTTTCAACAATTTTATAAGTTTGTGGCATTTATGTCACGCCCTGAATCCCATATATATGATCTCGAGGATTATCAAGGAAATGACATTCGGATCCAAACCATGGATGCAGCCTAACCAATCAATTAACCCGTAATTCAACAGAGCAACTAAAATTAGTGGAAGTCTTGTTCAATTTAAACTAAATCCATTATCCAAAATTCAACCATCATAAATAAATCCGAATTCAAACTAACAATTACATTATCACTGCCCATTAAGGGTCAAACATAATTAATAGAATCTATAAAGGTTCATTAGCAACTCCTAAGTATAGTCTCCATATCTTATTCACAACCTATACGTGTCTTCAGTTCTGGTTTCATCACTTCTCTAGGGGTCCACCTGTTTCAACGAAGGGGCGAGCTTGAAGGCCCAGTATAAATAATCTAAAGTAATTACATCAGTTATTTTCATAATCATATAATGAGACAGGTTAATTCATGCAATTTATCACTCATCTTAATATCATGTTATTGCTTTCATATGTTCATCACAATCATTGTCATAAGTATAGTCATACTCATAATCGCAGTCATATTCATATTCACAGTTATATTCATAATCACAATCATAATTCAATTCATCATCATGCTCATCTTAAGCAATTATCGATATCACCATGAACTCCGTCATGCCCCACATATAAACACAAGCTATATAAGATTCCATATACTTATACACTCTGTCATGATACATACCTATATCCAAGGCTACCAACTCCCATGACACCTTCTCAACAATGTCATTTCACTATTGTTGATCATCATACCATTAACAACACAAGCAATCACATTCACACATCAATGAGCAGTTCACATAATAATCACACATCACCCAAAGTCAAACACTAAGTCACACAACACACAATACACTACAATCATATAACAATCAATGCAATGCAGTATATGCAAATGGATGCTATGAGCACACAGATGATGAACACACACAATCAAGAACACAATGAAATATGATGCAATGCAAATGATGATATGAAATGAATGGAATGCAATCAAGGGGTGTTAGGCCAAGCCTAACTAAGAATTCCATCCACATATCCTCTAGGAAACTCTATCCTAGGAATGCTAATACGACTATGTCACTTTCAATATTCATTTCTTTTAGGGGATAATACCCCGAGGTAGAGAATGCCACCGTCTTTCCTTTCAGGGGATAATACCCAAGGTAGGAAATCCACCATCTTTCCTTTTAGCGGATAATACCCAAGGTAGGAAATCCACCATATTTCCTTTCAGGGGATAGTACCCATGGTAGGAAGTCCACCTTCACACAATCAATCAGTGCACTCATCTTGAGTCACTCTCAACACAAGGATTCCCAGTGATTGCCTCTAGCATCACTCTCAAACAATTTACAAATCAGAAGACATACATAGGACCCACATACTTTACACTTATCAAGTTACCAACCAAGGGTTATCATTCACCCTAACTTCATACCATATAGTTCATATCATGTTACAACCCTTCAGAATCATTTTCACGTATCACAGCACACCATAAATAGTCAGTTCATATTGAAAACTAAGTAGTTGACACACTTTGTTGCACAAAACCTTACACATTTATTTTGTACACAAACCAACACCACACGCAACTCCAAAACATCAAATACAAGCTTGCCATGAAATTTGGGATCAAAAGGAGCTCGGTAGTTGCTGAGCTTCCTATCGAAAAACCCCGATAGCTAATTTCAATAGCTATCGAGCCTCGACAGCTCAGCCCGAGAGTTTTGACTGCTCGGCTAGTAATTTCGGTAGCTGCCACGGCTTGTGAAACCTAGAATTTCACACTTTTCACATAAGGATTCGTGCCCAAACAATCATAAACATAACTTCATGCTTTTTAACATCAAAAACTAAGATTTACACTACCATAAACCAAATCAATATGCTATGAACAAAATCTAACTTCAAATCAAAGATTTACATGATCAAATCACCAAAAAATCTCAAGATCTAAGTTCATAAACTAGAATTCCTTCTCAATTTTCATAAATCAACAAACATAATTATATACATCACACAACATGTAAAATTCATAGATCAATATGCATTATTCAAATAACATGCAACATCAAAGGTCTATAGGCACTATTCTCTAGAATTATCATATTCTACAAACATAACATAAGATTTAAACTATGATTATACATGTGAGATTCAACATAAAAACCATGATTCAAGCATACAAATTCATATGTTCATACCAAGAAATAAAACTCAATATAAACATGGATTATTGCACATCAATATGCAACATTAAAGGATCTAGATGCTTATTCCCATAGAGTCATCATAGTCTTATAAAAACAATTACCGTAAGAACTTCGGAAAATCCTACCTCTTTTTATACGTTTTTTCTCTTTTCTCTACATATTCCTAGTCCAAGAAGATCAATAAGTCTTCCTATAGCCTTCTTCCTTTGCTTTTGTTTTCCTTCATTTTTTCTCTACTTCTCTTTTCATTTTCTTTTCCAGCAAAAGCTTCAAATCCAATTATGGGTTTTTTTTCCCTCCAAAGATCCTTTTTGGTCGTGTGATTCGTGGTGAGCAAGTTTCCTTACCCATGTTCTCCTATTTGGAATGAGTTGTGGGAGTTAAGGAACTTCCTTCCATTCACTAATGTGCTGGAGCATTCTAATAAAATGAAAAGAGTAAGGTACCCCTAGTGATTTGGTAATAAGACCACCCAACTCCATTGTCTTATACGACCAAACCATAACCATAATCTCCAAGAATTTAAAAATTATTTAAGTGACCCCAAATGTTTCTAAAATTATACACAAACCCTTAAAGCCAATTCTTATTTAGATAACCCACCTAATCAGTAAATTAAACCTATGGTTCATTTTAATCATTCACTATTAGAATAATGGTCCATATGGTTTGTTGTTATCACAACCAAGTACTAGTTCAGTTAATTCAGCACACAACTCTTTATAACTTGTCACAAGTGACTATTATTGCCAACAGTAATTAAATTATATTAATATTAATTTAAAGACATGGGTCACTACAATTCACTGAACTTGGTGAAATGCTTCTGATGTAGAAATATGGTGAGCCACAGACTTCACGTGTGGTAGTACCTTCAACTAACCTTGCCTCGTATACAAATTTTCGGACTTTAAAATATTTTCCATATGATAGAAAGGGTTTTTCTAAGTCTATTGTCTTTCTCTTGTGATTCCTCAACTCCTTGGGTTCGATTGTTTCGAAGAATTGGAATTGATGTTAGAAATTATAATTTCAATTCTAATTCATTAAGAATTGAAATTGATTATAATTGAGATTCTCATGATTGGATGTCAAAAAATAATTAGAATTTGAATTTTTTCTTGATGATCTTTTGATGAATGAGAATGAGTAAGAAGATGAGAATGGTATAAGAAATGATTTTTTTTAATTATTATTTTTATTATTACGTTAAAGTTAGAGGTGATAAGATCTCAATTGACCCACCAACCATATACGAACCCGTCCAGTAGTTAGTGGGTTTAGGTTAACGAAAATAAAAATTTATTAATCGGACCAACCGAAAACCTGTCCGAATAATAAACGGGTTAGGTTAGCGGGTTTTACACTCTAAATTCGCCAACATGCCCCACTCATTGCTAGTTCTAACAAAATCTGATGTGATGCACCGAATTGACCTAATATTTAAACAGGTTTAAGTTAACAAAAATTTTATTTTCTTTATTATGTCCACCGACTTATTTCTACCTCAATTTAAAATCCAACGAGTAAAGAATTGCAATTAACAACCTCACCACCTTTGAATTCGACAGTTTTAAAAATAGCCTAACAACGAAATTTTTTGAAATTCATGAATAATTCGAATTCTAATTACTGCGCTCCCAACACGAAGCTTGGAATTGAAGCCTCCAATTTCAATTCTAACTCTAATTCCACGAACCAATCGGACCCATACATGAAAAAGATCTGTTAGTTATTAATAGGACTGATGTGACCCACCGATGTTCTGTGAACAGTTTGGATTGACAACATCCTTGCACATACTAAGGCTATTTAACAATGAACCTAAATCGGGTGGGGAATATCAAAATACCCCATTTCACCCCCAAAAAAATAAAAATACTTATTTAGAGCCTGTCCAGCGAAAGCCCCGATGACTGAGAAAAACAACTAGGCAAGGGCGCCGATTTTTGTTTTACTACTTCGACCGGGCGGTCTGGTTCGACTTGAATGCGCTGGTAGAAACCAGAAACATGAGCGCAAAAGGAATTTAACACCTCCTTCTCTACTTGATCGTTTATCTAACCAGTTTCTGAAGCTTTGTGAGCGTTAAGTAGCTTTTTCCCTTCAATTCCGTCCTCTAATTTGTTCTTTTATAGACGGGGTTTTCTGTTTCATTTCAATGAAATAAATCCCTTGAAAGCGCGTTTCTTCTATTGTTTTCCGATGTTCTACTTTTCGTCTTGAGTACACTGTTTTTCATTTCGAAGGAGAGGGGTTCCTTCTTCATATCTATCTATTTTACTTCAAATCCAAATGGATTCGCTGGAAATGATGATTTAGTCATGGATTATTGGATTTTCTAGCATAAAAAAAATGTTTACTTTAAGGTAAGTTTCCTTCTCTGGTTGTGTGTTTTTTTCTTTTTTTTTTTTAATTTTTATTTTGATTTTCCTCCTTGTGATGTGAGTATATTCAAATGAATTCTGCTTCTGCTTTTTGTCATCTATTTTCAATTTGGGTTATTATATTTGCCTATATTCATGTGAATTTCTCCTTAAAAAAATGGTTAAAAACCTGTTTTAGTGCTTTAATTGCTTGTCTTTTGATCTGGGTTGGCTTGTTTATGCTTGTGAGAAACAGGAATTTCTGGAGAAGGCATAAAAGGAAGGTTTTTGTTACTACGGGAGTTTTAGGGAGTGGGTATCTTCTCTATAAGCTTTATCATGCTCACAGGCAGAAGCTCTTTGATTTGGAAAGAGAGCTTGAAGGCCATAGGGAAACTGATGAACTCATCAAGGCCCAGTTAAGAGAATGGAGTTTGATCATTCCCTTTCATTGAAATTTTCAAGAACTTCATTTTCTACACACACACACATGTTTCTCTTTGTTCTGATTTTATTTTATTTTTTGACTGGGATTGATAGAATGCAAGCCCACTTCGAGAAGATTCAAAGAATTGCTGATTCAACAACATTACCTTATGCAATGCACAATTTGCGGAGTCGGATATCAGAAGAGTTGGAGCTTTCGCACTTGACAGAGAGGCTAATGCAAGGAAAGGGTCAGCCCAACACATTGTCATCTTCTGAGAAGCTTGAGCTATGGGATAGACTCAAAATTTTAAGTATGAAATTATTCGTCTGTTTTGCCTCCTTGGTTGTTGAATTTTATTTTAGCTAATTGCACTTAATAATGGGAACTGTATTGCGCATGCTATGTTAAGAAATGGTTTTTTCTGCATTCCCTTGATTGAATGGTCATTTTTCTCATTTTTTGTAGAATTTGTTCTTATTTTTTTGGTTCACCAGGTTTCACGAGAATGGTGTCTTCTTTGTGGGCAATGACAATGCTTAACTTATATATAAGAGTTCAGGTCAACATCTTAGGGAGACATTTATACATTGATACTGCTCGAGGTTTGGGAAGCTCTTATCTATTGGTAAGACCTACCGTCTTTTCTTTGTCTACACCTACAACGACATTCACATGCACAAATTCGCTTTCTGTTTTGTTATATAACTGGTATATATAATAGAAGATAGGACTTCAGTGTTATCACTTATATCCGAGAAGTCTTGCTACTATATATGTTAATAAATTGCTTATGTTCTCGTGGATGCTGTTGTAAAATAATCATTTGCATCTGATTGTTGTACCTAATCCAAGGCGCTTATGAGCAAATTAGGTTGATGGATTACTTTTGATCACACGGTAAGAAACTTAGGCTTCATATTATTGTAGTTAATGAGCATTGGAGCATGGATCCTCTTATGATTGACAATGATACTTCTACGTCTGTTTTTCCCCCTAAGAGACTTTTAGATATAAAATTTATGGAGTCTTAATCTTGGATAAACTACCACAACAAAGAGTGCCTGGTAAGGCATCAACATTAATAGCAACTAATCATATACAATATCAACAAGATGCTTTACCCAACTAGTTAGGGTGTCTCCCATCCCAATCTGTCAAAATCAAATCTTCAGTTAGATGACCAAATCAACATCAACATAGTGCCTTATCGTAACTAATTGGGGTTTGCAACACAAATCATGTTTTGCCATCTTGATATTGAAAACAATCTATTCAGTTAGATTGTGTGACCTCAAATCATTTTAACCAACTTCATATAGGTCATTTTTGGTCAACTTGCAACTTCTAGGATGCGTCCTTAGGTTTCTGTTTTACATGTCCAAACCACCACTTTCATTTATTTTATTTCCTATTGAGATTACTCTTTGACTCGCTTGTATATTTTTGTTCAACCTTATCTTTTCTAGTCTTTCCGCACATCTATTTCAACATCCTTGTCTCAGCGATATGTTACTTCTTTGTATCCTAACATTCTGCTTCATACATCATAACTGGAACCAATATTTGAATTACGAAATTTGTGTTTTAGCTTGAGTGGAATGCATCAATCATATAACACCTAGAAGCACCTCTCCATTTAAGTCATCTGGATCTCATTCACTTTTGTTTCTCGTCCTGCTTTAATTCATTGTATAACATTCTCTTCAATGTCCCTTCTATGGATGATAGATCCAAGTTAGCAGAATAGGTATTCTTGAGAATCTTATGATTCTCAATTCATATCATTCTTTCACCCCATTGCCATTTTATTAAAATTACATTTTATATACTCTGTATTGCTTATTTTGAAACGTTTTGATTTCAAGGTATCCTTCCTCAATTCTAGTTTTTAATTTATTCCCTCTCTACTTTTCCATCAAAACCATATCATTTCCAAGTAATATGCATGACGAGTGAAAAGGAAGTCCAAGTCCAAAGAATAGTTATTATTGTTTATAACAATTTTGATATTAGTGCTATTGCATATATTTTCCATTCCCATCTCAACCCCTCCACACCCAAAGAAAAGAGAGGAAAGAAAATAAGGATACTATTTCCTGTTGTGTTGTTTCTTTCTCTGTCAACAGATCTACTAAAAGTTCTATTAATATTTGGCCAACTGGACGCATGAAGGCTCTTCGCAATTTGATCTCAATTTTAACCTGATCCATGGGTTTTTTAAATGTTTATTATTGCTAGAGATATGTAAAAATGGTCAGATTAGTTGACTGACTTTTTGAAAATTGGATCACCAAAAATAAAGCACAAAGAAGACCATTGATCTAAATCCAAGACTACTAACGATTGTGATTTATGGAGAATTTTGACGTGAGAATGCACGTAATTAGCTGGCATATTTTCTTGTAGTCCGAGAAAATTTTTTATATCTGTAAGCAAATCTACTGTAGGGCTTAGCTCGGATGTGACCTAGCCAATATTACAGAGAATCCTTCCGGCATGGTTGATTCTCGTTTGTTATTTGATTCTTGTCCTTGGGAAGTTATATAAGAACCCATTATTTTGTCATGAAGTTATTTGAGTCTTATTTGTGGGCATACTGCATGAGGCAACAGATAATGGATATCTGTTCTATGTGATCCATATATAGTGTTCCCCCATGTGACTCAAATGTTTTTGCTAATTTTGGCTGGAAGCACTTGCTAAACAATCAATTTTTTGCATGTAGCCTATATATCCATTTTATGATTTATGATTTATGATTTATTCTTTAGGGTTTGTAAATAGAGAAAATGCAGCTATGGTGAGCAACATTAAAATTATAGCTGGAAGTTTTCTGACCAGCTTGCCAACCCCAAACCTTTTTAAAACCAAGTGGATTTGGACAGGTTTATAATGTATGTCCATTGACCTGTTCGGGTTTTAGTGTGGTTTGAGTTGTCTATCCTAGCCTCTTTTGCATGTCATGCTAAACTGAACTCAAGTATGACTCGACAAATGCCACCCGGTCCCATTTCTTGCCATGCCTAAATAAAATTCAGCAGAATGGAGCTTTTAGATCACTGTATAAACCTATTCTCTTCTATTTTCTTTTTCCCCGAAGGACGTATCTAGAAAGTATGAAATCATTGGTGGATGTTTTTCAAGTGGAGAAGTTTGATTACTAATTGATCTGATTTTTAGAGTTAATTCTATATTACTTCTTGGATATTTTAATTTGTCTTCATCTCTTTGCCCTTTTTATGTGATTGTCAAGTATAATTTTCTAAATGTTTTAGGGACTGATGTTACAATTTTTTTTTGTGCTTTCAAGCGTATCTTTAAATATTCATTATTTTGTTTTCAATTTTATTATTATTATTATTATTATTATTTTTTTTTTGGGTATGATGTATGGATCAGAATGTTGGGCAACAAAGAAGAAACATATGCATATGATGAGCATTAATGAGATGAGGAAGTTAATATGGATGTGTGGAAAGACTAGGAAAGATAAAGGAATGAATATATTCGTGAGTGTATAGGTGTTGGCTAAATAGGATTTAAGATAAAGGAAAGTAGGTTAAAATGGTTTGTGCATGTAAGGCGAAGACCTAGGGAGGCAGCTATGAGAAGGTGTGAGGTGGTACTCATTGAAGGGCCTAAGAGGGCGAGAAGAAGCCTAAAAAGAAACTGGATGGAGTTAGTTTGAAAGGATTTGGATATTCATAATCTGACTGAACACATGGTTTTTGACAGATTGGGATGGAGAAGCAGGATTCATGTTGTCGGCTCCAACTAGTTGGGATAAGGGATTTTTCTTTTTGATCAGTAAAAAGTGTGTAGTATTTTATATATATGTGTGCGTGCGTGCACGCATGTGTGCTTGTCAGAAAGAGCCAAAGGCTTAAAAAATATACATCTCAAAATAAAAGAAAGACATCAAAAAAGCCAAGGAAAGTAAGGACAGTGATAGTCCCTGTACACGACGAGTATACACAGGCTACTACCACCACCCAAAACATGAACAAAGTACCAAATGCCTAGGAGTCTTTAGGATGCTATGAAGTCCATCTTGATTCCCAGCCCAACATAAAAGCTGGGAAAGAAAGATTGCAGAATTCTGGCATAATGAAGACCCAATGAAACAAAAGCTGGAGAACCACCTCCTAAAAAATTCAACCATTTCTGTCTAACTAAATACTCCTACAGATCGATGAGGGGCATATATTCCTTAAAATGGCTTTCCTATTAGGCCCATATTTTCATGGCCAGCTATTTAGCATGCCTAAAATATTGTTGGGTGCCACTCAAAGAACCCCAAATCTCATGGTAAAAAACTACCACAACTTGGATGCTATAACACAATGAATAAATAAATGAGAAACCGTTTCCGCCTTGCATTCACACATATAACATCTGTTAGGCATCTCTCATCCTCTACTGGTCAGATGATCTAGAGTGAGAATCTTGTCCAGAGCAGCTGTCCACATGAAAAAAGCCTCCTTGGGTAGTAATGATTTCCAAATCAATTTAAAAGGGCCATCCCAATGAGTCGAGCTGCAGATACGAATATAGGCCGATCCAACTGAAAACATCTCTTGTTTGTCCTAGCCCCATATTCTCTTGTCCTCTCCCTCCTTGAATTGGTATTGACTCCTATCAAATAGTGCCCTTCAAAATGTCAGATCCCAAGACACTCCATTCTGGCCTTGATGCAATAGGTGACTTATAAAAGCTTCCCGCCTCTTTGAGATGACAAATAAGTTTGGGGAGTGGTCTTTTAATATCATAACCCCATACTCATAACACCATACCAAACATCCAGCTAGAGCCTCACTCTATCGCCCCTTCCCACAATGAATCTGGATCTATGTTCAACATATTGGATGAATTCGAGATCCCTTTCCACAGCCCCAAGCCATGAGATCCCCTATAGGTAAATGTAGACCAGCCCCTTGGGATACACTCATATTTTTCTTCTGTAACTTTTCTTCACAAGCTACTTTTCTCCTCCCCAAATCGCCATAACCATTTGTCAAACAAGGGGTCATTGAACCTCTTCATAAGTTTGGAACAAGACATTTTTGTTGTTGTTTGTTTGTTTCTTTTTCAACTATTTGGTGTTAATCTCTTTTAGGTCATTTGTTATTGATATTTGTTGCAATTTCCCCAAGTACTTTCACTTATCAAAAAAAAAAAAAAATTCCCGAAGTACTTTCTCATTTTTTTAACACTAGGTTTTCACTAATTGTGTTGTAGTGTCTTAAATAAAATTTTCTTTTCAAAAATAAAAGCAGTTTCTTTTATTATTTGTAACTTCTTTTTAAATGTTTTATAAGGCTTTTCATTGTGCTTTTCTAAGTTCTTTTTCATGTTGGTATTTATTTATCATTTAAGTCCTTTTCTATCTTTCTGGTATGTCAAACCAGGTTTACTTTCTCGGTGAGATGTGCGGTTTTTGGCCAGATTGGTTAATCCAAACTGTCTACCTTAGAGGAGATACTTGGATTGGTCAAGTGAAAAATAATTGCACCCACCTAAGTTACATTGTCATTGTCACCTACTATTGTGTCTTGTCATGCAGAATATCAATCAACAATTATTCAATATTTTTTAGTGCTTTCTGCAACAAGATGCTGAATTATGGGATCCATGTCAAACCAGGATTCTTAGTCTGGTGTAGCTCGCTTGCTAAAACAACAAAGTAAAAATAAAGAAAAAGATCTATTTTTTGAAAATTAAACGTGATTCTGTTATGTTTTTCTGTATATTTATATTGCTTTAAAGATTGTGAAAGTGTCACGCCCCAGATCCTGTAACCCGAATCCCTAGGTGTGATGGTACAAATCTCGAGGTGAGACCTTCGGGATCCATTTCTGGACCGCGGATCGACATCATCATAACCAAATAAGGACACATGGAAAGTTGAATTCATTCATCCAAACAGAGTAGCGAAAGCAACAATACATAAAGAACTGAAAGTAATTACATCAAGAAGGTGGCTTCAGAAGAGCCCTAATTACATCATCTCTAAAAATGAAATAAAATCCAAGTCTATACAGAAAATAACCAAGAGAACAAAAGAAATAACTATGAACTCCGAATAGTCCATCTCTCAGAATCATGGTTTCAAGGATCGGCCGATACCGGT
>JAUPMG010000017.1:5121853-5132978 GCA_031762675.1 Pachysandra terminalis
TATTTTACCCCTAAACTTTTATAAGCACTTAAATAAATATTATTTTTAAACTTTAGTAATATTTTTATAATACCTATTTTACCCCTAAACTTTTATAAGCACATAAATAAATGTATTTATCAAATGCTATTTGTTTCAAATAAGCAGTTTATTGTTGCTGCACATAAGTACTCACATTGAGCAACTTATCCAATGAGTGCTTATTCATAAGCACGAATCAGACCTAACGCAACCTTAACCATAAACCAAACAAAATTAATTTGATTTTTTAGTTTTCTAAACCATAATCAAACCAAAATGGAAAAAAAAGAAAACCTGACTTTTTCAGTTTCATTTGTTCAGTTTTTGGTTTAGACTGAACCAATTCCCCCTAGCACCACCAACATAACTAGTCAAATGTATTTTTTGCCAAAATTAGCGTTTATTTAGAAATGCGTTTGGGAATCGTCACAAAGAAATAAGGACGATAACCCAATGTATTTTTGTACAAAGTGAATTGGTAATAGATCAAATCTTTGGTATTTTTGCCCAAAGTGATTGCATACAAGCTCAATTCAAGGTTTTAAGTCTCGGGATCTTGGATCAGATCGGTTTTGGCCGATCCCGATTTGGATCGACGATATCGGCTGATCCAAACCCGATCCAAAAGTTTGTCGTCGTTAAAAAAAAAAAAGGTTGAATTGGCCGGATTGGCTGTACCGGTCAGTATCGAACCGGTTCAGGCAGATACCCGTTCGATCATTGGTTTTATAAATTTTAAAAAAAAAAAAAAAAAAAAACGTGTTTTTAATTCTTATGTCCTTTTTATGCATTTTCTTGGGCTGGCAGCGTGAAAAATATAAGTTTGAATTCAACATTAGAAACCTTGGAGTGTAGGAGCCGTATGTAGTAGCTATTCATGCTTAGTCGCGTGGACTGTTATTCGTTGCGTTTGGGTCAAGACCCCCCTGGTTTTTGGGTCATATGAACCGTCTTGATATATAAAATTTGCTTTAGAAATAATCAATAATTCTTCTCTAACAATTTGGTTCCATTAATATATAATAATAAAAAAAAAATGGGAGAGAGGAATAACAAAAAGGGCGCGTAATTTACAAACGATAAATCTCTCACTCTCTCTCCTAAGAGAAAATCTGATCTCATAGCTTGTACGGTGGTTCAAAAGAAAGAAAGGATTCAAAGCAATTTCTCTGGTTTCCGAGAAAAGCTAAACCCTAATTCAATGAACCGAACAAAAATAATTCCAAAAAGAAACCTCCCAGAAGCTTTCCTATTTTGTTTTCTTTCTTCGTTTCTGGCGTCTTCAATCGTTCCTTCTTCTCTCTTCAATTCTCCTTCAACGATATAGAAAGAAAAGACGGCTTCTCTCTCTCTCTCTCTCTCTCTCTCTCCCTTGTTTCGTTTGTAGATTTTCCCATTTATAAATCTTCTGCAACTCTGTTTGGTTTCTGTGTCTCCTCTTTTTTCGAGAAACCCTAATTTGTTCTTTTGTTCGTCAGGGAAGGAATCGAGATTGGTATAAAAGAAAACCCTAGGAATTAGAGTCTATCCGAATTCTAGATTGCATTGATTTCGTCTTCTGTTGCTATATGAAATGGCGATTCCTTTCCCGCCTTTTATCTGTCCAGAAAATCCAGCAATGGAGAAATCGATAATGGTATCTTCTATTTCTCCTCGTCCTTTGTCGCCTGTGATTTTGACTCAGGATGAACTGAAGAAGATTGCTGCTTATAAAGCCGTCGAGTTTGTTGAATCAGGGATGGTTTTAGGGTTAGGGACTGGTTCAACAGCCAAGCATGCTGTTGATCGGATTGGGGAGCTTTTACGCCAAGGGAAGCTCAAGAACATCGTAGGAATACCCACATCGAAGATGACACAAGAACAAGCGATTTCGTTAGGTATTCCTTTATCTGATCTGGATTCCCATCCTGTTCTTGATCTTGCGATTGATGGGGCTGATGAGGTTGATCCCCATCTCAATCTCGTTAAGGGACGAGGTGGGTCTCTGCTTAGAGAGAAGATGGTCGAGGGTGCTTGTCGTAAGTTTGTTGTTATTGTTGATGAATCGAAGCTGGTTAAGCATTTGGGTGGGAGTGGTTTAGCTGTTCCCGTCGAGATTGTTCCGTTTTGCTGGAAATTCACAGCTGAAAGATTGCAGAGATTGTTTGAATATGCTAGTTGTGTTGCCAAGCTTAGAACTTTTGGGGAAAAAGGGAAGCCTTTCTTGACGGATAATTCGAATTATATAGTGGACTTGTATTTTAAGAGGGAGATTGGAGATCTAGACGCTGCTAGCGATTCGATTTTGCGACTCGCGGGGGTTGTTGAACATGGAATGTTTCTTAACATGGCAACTACAGTTATTGTTGCCGGGGAACTCGGAGTCACTGTAAAGAACAAGTAGGATTGGGAAAGATGATTGAGGTGGTTCTACTGATCAAGGTTTAGATTATTCACTTTAACATCTTATTATTAGGGCTTATCTAATGATTCAATTATCCTCAAATGTTGGATTTTTTTTATTTTTTATTTTTTGTAGCCATTACTGTTATAGAGGAAGGTTTTCATTCCCTTAATTGAAATAAATACTTTTCTTTCCCTCACAGTTTCATATGATTCAATTGAACATAATGGGATGAGATTGATATTCTGAATTTCGGGTTTCTCTTCTCAAGCTCTTGATTTTTTTTCCTTGATCCTTGTTGTAACTAACAACATCAATGTCCTAAGCTACTAATCGGTTTGTTTCAATTTCATGATTTGGGTTGCTATAAATGAAAGCCTTCTATTTAAATTTAACTTCATTGTTATTATCATCCATCTTAATCCTTGCAGCTTTTATACTTTTTTTACTCCTTTAAGCAATTGTTAATGGTTTGGCTTGATTTCATGGTTAAAACAATGTTCTGAACAACAATAAGAGGTTAAATTTAAGAAAATTTTATTTATCAGATTGTGAATCTCTTCTCCAATTGTTTCCTGACCATGAAGTTTTCCATCTTTTTTTTTCTTCCTGTTTTGAGTATGGTTGAATTGTTGGATACTTGTTATCTATCGTTCTGTAACTAATTTATAACATCGTCTCTTTTTAATTTATGACGTGAATTAAAAAAAGAGTTGTCTATCAGTATGGTTTAAGTAGTATGCTATGAGAATGTTTTAATTGGAAACATGTCTCTTGAAACTGTTTAAATGAATCCATGGTTACTATGGTTTGTACCATAGTTCTTGTCGTACCTGTAGTTAGTTTGTTTGTGGATTCTATGATTCTCTTATTCTAGATATGAATTCAATGTATATGGGGAAGCAATAGAAGATAAGGCGGGATTCTTGCCTTATTGGTGTGATTTCAATAACCAGCTAGTAGTTATGCCCTTGCTTTTTACTATTTTTGTTTTTCTTTTATTTCCTCTTTTAGCATATTCCACCAGAAACATTATCTTGTTAATGTGTTACCACAGTGATGATTTTTTTTATATTATTATTTTGTTATCAACATAAAAATCTTAAAAGTTCTGCTTCATTCCAAGTGGTTTAGCAAATGATATATCATTCGGGTTAGCAGTTATTTGTACAAAAGTAGATAGCTAAGGGACAATTATCTGTCTAGGAGAAACAATAATTGTTCAAAATCGTTTTCTAGGGTAAACGATATTGAGGTCCTAAAGCGAGGAATTTAAGATGCTTAGCAATTATAGTCAAATATTAAATTATGAACCTTAAACAGGGTAAATATATCATGAAAAGAGGAGAAAATGGCTCTCTGGGCTTCTGTATGTTGCATAATAAATCACACAGACCACACAGATTTGAACTAAATTGCTTGTCTAAGTAAGTTTTGATTAGTTAAAGGAACAGATATTTTGTTATTTTACATGGTTCAAGTAGTGGTTCTGAAAGTCCATTGATGTTCTTCGACTCTCCTAAATTGTGTTTATTCTTTTAACTTTGAATGAGTGCAATGATGAAGACAGGTTAACCAATTCTTGAAATCTGTCATCGGTGAAGCGCTTTGCAAGATTATTTTGAGTATCAATGCATTCACAAGTAAGCTTCTAGCTTTTTATAGAATCCCTTCCAAGTTGAATCATGGGTTACATCTGCCAATGTACAAGTAGGAACGACTTTATTTCTCAAAATTTTGTAAGACTCGTTTATGTGAGATATACTCCAGACTATCCCAGAAACAGATTGTGGCAGATCATGAACAAGATCTTGCATTCCAAATTATAATCTCTTTAAGTTTACCTATGATTCAAAAAGGTTGCACCCTTAACTGCACAAGATCTATAACACTATCAACTTTTTCATTATATTAGCAAAGAAGTTGATTTCATTACTACTTCCTTCAGCTAATTTTGCCTGTAGCTTTTGATCTTTTTTCTTTTTTCTTTGCTTTATTTTGATGTCATTTAAACCAGTAAGCCTGCTGGTAATAGTAGTAACCATGTTGCTCTTCATTTTCCATGACTGCCCCAAGGCTGTGCTTGCAACCATGGATTTTAAAAGAAATGGAAAAGAAAATTATTATTTCTTTTTCAAGTGTTTGGTTAAGATGAGACAAGAAATGGAAAAGACAATTATTATTTCTTTTTCAAGTGTTTGGTTAAGATGAGACATACAAAGAAAAGAAAATCAAATTCCGGCGACTTTCGACGACTTTCTGATGAGTTTTCATATATTCTAGTAAAGGAAAGATGATATGTTGTAAGTTAGATTGAAGTGTTGAAGAGTGCTCTCCATCTTTCAAATCTCTACCTTTTTGGGGAGCAATGTTTTGATCCCAAAAAAGAAATTATTTTAAATTATTTTCTTTCCAAATTTCTTATCTTCAACCGTTTGCCAGTTTGATAAATTGATACGAGCACACACGTTTCTACTATTACTTTTTGTCAGTTGGAATCAAATGCGTCATGTTCAACTAATGGATTATAAGTTTTGAACTTGAATTGAGATACTGTAATTTGTCTAATGTCTTTCCATATTTATCTTTGTGGTTCTGTATTGTGTAAAGCATTATTAATAAAACTCAAATTCTCTACATGGAATCGAAAGGATTACCATGCTATGCCTTCCTTTCATTCTTTTGGAATCTTGGAATTTGAACCTTGGAATTTTTGGAGAACATTAAAGGTTAAGAAGTAGAAAAGAAAAGTGTTTCTTTTCAAGAAGATGAGATAATAAAATTACCAACGGAGGTTGGCCCGAGTGGAAGGGGCTCGGGTCGCTTAAGCAAGTGGTCTCGGTATCGAGTCCTTGTGAATGCAGCAAACCTTGTTGGGAGAGGTCCCCGCTTCGGTGCCCGACCGTACCTCGGAGGAATAGTCCTGGGCGAAGCTTGGGAATACCTTGGGAAACCAAAAATAAAAAGAGATAATAAAATTAGATTCCAGCAACTTTTAACAACTTTTTAGTGAGTTTTTATATAATGTTGCAAAGTTTATTGGCTACCAAGGAAAGAAAAGAGATGTGAGTTAAATTGGAGTATTACAGAGTAATTTTCACAATTTCTTTTTTTCTCTCTCAAAATTTCTACTTTTTTCTTCTCTTAAATTTTTTACCTTTTATCAGGAGAAAGGTTTTAACCCAAAAGCTCTGTTTGTTTCACCGGAAATTAGAGGAAAAAAAAATTCCAAAAAGATATTTTAACAGATTTTTAAAAAAATTGGAAAACAACTTCCAAAAAGATCTATTGGAAGTTATTTTTTGTCACTTTCAAAAAAGATAAAATATGATTTTTTTTACTTGATTTTCACAAACAATGATGATCTCTCTTTCTCTCTTTCTATATGGGTCAATCTTGCCTCTATCCATGGATTAAGCAAATTGATTTCAATGTGCACTCATATTTGTAGGATGCTGATAAGAACCTTTCCCCTTGCTTTTGCAATTATAAAACAAATACGGCTATTTCGAAGATAGCCACCTCCTTAATACGAATCTAAAAGAAATATTGCTTAATTATTCAATCGTTGTTGCTCTATTTAAATACATCTTCTCCTTGTAACACTCCTAGATACCCCTACCTTTTCACCACCTAAAGACTCCAAGATAACTACCAACACCTATCTATTGATTATAACCCATCTTCACATGTCTTCTTAAGTTACCTAATCAAACACAAAAGCTAATAAGCTAATATAACTAACTCAAACATATCTAGACTAGACTGAACCAACGTACGCAAGGCCCACGTATACACGAAGACATCTCGTCTATATACACCTGGGTATGTAACAGTTCTCCCCCCATTTAGCAACCTTGTCCTCAAGGTGAGATTCTGGAAACTGGTCTATGATGGACTGATATGCTTCCCAGGTTGCATCATCTTCGAACGCCCCATGGCATTTGATTAGAACTTCTATAACCACTTGATTCCCCCTCTTTATCATTCGTCGACCCAGAATAGCTTCGGGTGGAGGTTGAATCACACCCCTTTCTGTGGCAGGTGGAAGTGTGGCTTGTGGTTGGATCAGGTTACCCAATTTCTATTTCAAGCATGACACGTGAAAGACAGGGTAGAGTTTGGACTCGGGTGGCAAATCTAGACGGTATGCCAAAAGGCCCGTAATACCGTGGGGACAGCTTCAAGTTTCTTCGTTGCACCAAAGATTGTTGACGATAAGGCTGAAGCCGTAAATAAACCCAATCTCCCGCGGAGAACATCCTCTCCGACTGTTTGAAATCCGCAAACTTCTTCATACGAGCTTGGGCGAGTTGCAAATTTTCTTTTATGATTTTTAAGATATGTTCCCGACTCTTCAAAAGTTCTTCCACGGCTTGCACCTTAGCTGTGCCAAGATCATATGATAACAGTCTTGGAGGTGAAACCCTGTAGATTCCTTCAAAGGGACTTATCCTTGTACTAGAGTGTGTGGCAGTATTGTAGCAATACTCCGCAAGGGATAGCCACTTACTCCAGTCCTTAGGTTGTGCTCCAGAGACGCACCTAAGATAGTTTTCAAGACATCGGTTGAAGACTTCAGTTTGTCCATTTGATTGTGGGTGATAGGAGGAGCTAAGATTGAGCTGTGTACCCTGTAAATTGAATAGCTCCATCCAAAATTTACTAGTCAAAGCCAGGTCTCGATCACTTACAATTGAGTGAGGCATGCCGTGAAGTTTAAAAATATGATATAGAAAAAGCCTTGCTACTGTGATTGTTGTATATGGGTGAGAAAGTGGAGCAAAATGTGCGTATTTAGAGAGTCGATCCACTACGACCATGATAACATCCTTCCCATGTGAGAAAGGAAGCCATTCGATGAAGTCCATTGAAATTTCCGACCATATACGAGTACGAATCGGTAATGGATTAAGAAGACCCGCCGGAAAAATATTTTCAGTTTTGTTTTGTTGGCAAATATCACACTCTCTAATATGCGTTCTCACATATACTTTCAGCCCATGCCAGAAAAAATCTGCTCGCACACGTTGGAGAGTTTTGTGATATCGCAAATGACCTGTTGGGCTGTTATGCACTTGGCACAAAATTTGATTGCAGAAGGGGGATTTTGAACCTAGAAAGAGTAGTCCCTTGTAAAAAAAGAAGCCCATCCTGACAGCTGTATCGATGAGAGTCTAACGATCCTTGTTGAAAGAAGTAGATTTGTTGTTGTATTTCATGATTTTTAAGATATTCCAATCTAACTTCCTCCAACCATGTTGGTACAGGTGTGGATAAGGTCTTCTCTTCTCAATAAGACATTTGCAACTTTATTTTCTCGTCCTTGCTTGTATTCGACTGTGAAATCATAACCAATTAGCTTCGTAAGCCAATGCTATTGAGTAGGAGTGCCTATCTTTTGCTGAAGAAGATATTTGAGGCTCTCTTGATTTGCCTTTATCTTAAATTGACGACCATAGATGTAGGGATGCCATTTCCGTACTGTCGAGACCAAAGCTAAGTGATAGAGCATGAATTTCAGCATTCCTGTTATATAGAGTTTACTTTTTCTGTTAGTAATCTTTATGTAATCTCTCCTTATTTAGATTGATTTAGTTTCCAATTATATGTTCATAATTGGTGGAAACTAGACAACACATATTTGTATATATTGAAAACACTTTTGGTTAATGAAGTCATTACAGAATTTACCAAATCGTTTATGGTATCAGAGCGAGTCTGTCTCTTGAACAGATCGATCCATCTGCATTATCCCCAACGGATTCATCTACCACGTCTAAAATTCCGGCCATTGTCACCACTCCAGCAAACTTCTCAACTCAATGTAACTTTATTCCCTCCAATGGAAATCTGATCTCTCTCAATGCCTCTTCTCAGATTCCGTTTAAATTCACAAAGAATGGAGGGAACTTTGCTTTCTAGAATTCTCAGATGACAAACCTTCTCTTTGGTAATGGACTATTTGGGTTCATTGATGGCCACCACAAATCGATCTAGGCCATCTATTCTAGATTCGTCAAGATCGATTGGTGCTTCTCGGCATTCAAGCCACCGTTCATAGCACAATTGGTCTAACAATCAACAATTGTACCACCGCCGTCGATGCTTGGAACAAATTGAAATCCAGCTATGCCAACTGTGATCGCCCCCGGGTCAGGTGGACCCTAGGTTGATCGGGTTAAAATGAAGTCGCCACCATCCATGGGTCAGGGTGTGGATGGTCACCCGGGTTTTATCAATTAATCCAAAAATATATCAAAATTGTGGAATTTAGGTTGGTCTAACCAGATTTTCAGGTAAGGGGGTTTATTTGAGAGGATGGAAAGGTGTTAGGCACACGTCCTCTCCCGGTCTAACCGCTTACCTGGTTCAATAATATTTGGCCAATTTGAGAAATTTTACAAAATAATCTAAATTAACTAAAATTCGAGAAAAATCCTAATAATTGGTTTAAATGATAAAATACTAAAAATAATTCCTCAAGAATTTCATTAGTAACATGCTTTAATTTATATAAACCAGATAAAATGACAAATAAATTAAAAATCAAATTAAAATACCTGTGGCCAATGCAATTAATCCAAAAATAGACCAAAATTGTGGAATTTAGGTTGGTCTAACCAGATTTTCAGGTAAGGGGGTTTATTTGAGAGGATGGGAAGGTGTTAGGTACCCATCCTCTCCCGGTCTAACCGCTTACCTGGTTCAATAATATTTGGCCAATTTGAGAAATTTTACAAAATAATCTAAATTAACTAAAATTCAAGAAAAATCCTAATAATTGGTTTAAATGATAAAATACTAAAAATAATCCCACAAGAATTTCATTAATAACATGCTTTAATTTACATAAACCAGATAAAATGACAAATAAATTAAAAATCAAATTAAAATACCTGTGACCAATGCAAAGTCTCCGCTGTGTTGTCCTAAGCTTTAAGCTCCTTGATGAGCTCGGCTTGAGAGGATGATGACAAAAAGTGAATAAAGAAAAAGCTTTTCTTTGTTCTGTCCAAACAGGACCGTAAGTCCAACTCTTCAGATTCTGGTTTTTGCTCTTCCGATTTTCTGGGTTATTGGTTTGATTTTCTGGTTTTTGATTGGTTTTTGGACTTAGTTGGGTTTGAATGGTTTTATTTGGGTTGGGTTTGGTTCGGTTTGATTTGGGTTAGGTTTGACTTGGATTTTGGTTCAAGGCTTGATTTGATTTGGGTCCGGGTTCGTTAATTTGGTTTGATGTGGGTTAATTGGGTTCCATCCAGTTCGATTTGGATTGGGTTCTGTCTGGTTTGATTAGGGTTGAGGAGTTTGGTTCAATTTGGTTTGGGGTTACTCCAGGAGTCTTTTGGGGTCTTTTAAGTTTGGGTTATGAGGGTTTTTTTTTTTTTTTGTTATTTTGCTATTTTGTGGGAAAGTGGTTGTTAGTTTGTTTTGTCCGTATTTTTTTTACAGAGGAAGAAGAAGAAGAAATGGGGAGAGGAAGAGGAAGAATCCAGCTACTATTGCAGCCGAAAGGGAGAGAGGAGAGCAGAGAGAGGGGGTAGAAGAGAGAGGAGGAAGGCGGAGAGTGAGGCAGTGAGCAGGCGGAAGAGAGAGGGGTGGAGGTGCGTGCAGAAGAGAGAAAACAGAGAGAAGGGAGAGAAAGAGAGCGAGAAAGTGCGGAAGAGAGATGAAGAACAGAGAGAATAAGAGAGAGAGTGAGGGTGGAAGAGAGAGAGAATGGGGGAGGGAGAAGAGAGCGCCATGGTTTCTGGTGAGGTAAGGTGAGGTTTCAGGGGCGGAAGAGAGAGAAATAGAGAGAGAGAGAGAGAGAGAGAGAGGGGAAGTTACCTACGGGTCGGGTTAGCAGCGAGAGAGGTGGACGGAAGAGAGAGAGTGAAAGAGGTGTTGCTGCCGCGGCAACAGTTGCGGCAGCGGTGGTGGTCGTACGGGATCCGGCGGCGAGAGGATTAGGAGGGAGCTCGGGTGGTCTGCGGCTTGAGGTCGGTGGATTGTACGGTGAGTGGCTACGGCCACAAGGTGGTGAGTGGCGTGTGGAGGGAGGTGAAGGAGGCGTGCGGTGGTTCGTCGAGGGTGAAGGAGTTCGGGTCATTTGGTTTGTGAGAATGGATGAGGTCTGTTGGGGTTCCTCTATTAGGTTCAGCCTCAGTTTTGAGTATTTCTCAATTTCCCTTTCAAAATTTTTTGACTATTTGATTTTTTTTTCAATTTTTACCATTTTTTTTTTTTTACTTTTTTTTTAAACTCAACATCTATTGCCCCAGTTTGTGAATCTTCAAAATAATTTCTCAAAATTCGCATTGATTTTACTTTTTTTGCCCCAGTGTGGGGTATCTCTTGATTCTACTTCTCTGCCCCAGTATGGGGTGGCTAATCCCAATTTGGGTCATAGAAAAAAAATTATAAGGCTCAAAATGGTTAAACTAGGGATTTTACGAAGTGAGGATTCAAATGAAAAATGGCCTCTAATCATTTCAAGATAAGATTTAATTTTAGGTAAAATAATTTTCTTTTCATTCTAATTAGTTCAAGAAAAATCCTCTCGATGCGCTCATTCTTCACAATATATGGTCTTCTATAATTGGCTTGAATTTTCTGTCTCTGACCATACACTCATAAGGAAATGTCCATAAAAGATGGAAATCCATGGTAATTCTTTGATTGGTTCCAATTAGATTTGGCTTGAACTCTTTCATCTCCTTATACTCCAATGATGTC
>JAUPMG010000017.1:5148283-5164263 GCA_031762675.1 Pachysandra terminalis
CAAACGTTGTGAAAGCATTCATTGAAACGTTACATATTGAATTAGACATTTTGATATTGAATATTCAATTCAAAACGTCTATTCAGCCAAACATCTTCAATCCATTCATGAAAGGTTGCAAACGGTTAGAATAATAAGTCTGATGCTATAAAAGGAGAATGAGGCATCAGAAAGGGGGATTGAAATTCTGAGCATTTGGACATCCTCTGAGAATTTGCAGAGCGTTTTGTCTTAAAATCATTTTTTTCTGAAACTTACCAAGTTTTGTATTGTCTTTCTGAACCATTCCTGACTGATCTTACCATTTTCTCTCTTTGTATCATTGGAAACATTTCATTGGAACGGTTTTTTCTGATTTAGGCCAGTGAAAGCAAGTATTCGAATCCACTGATTGTGCAAATAAATTGGTTAATAGACATTTTGAATCATTTACCGGTTTGTGCATCACCAGTACTCGTGATACTGGCTGGTATTGGCCTGAACCGATCCGATCCAATTTTTGTATCACCCATTTTTTGTTTAAAAAATAAAAAAATTAGACCAGTCTTCGAAATGGCAGTACTAGTCGACGGATCAGCAATACCGATCGGTACCGGATCGGTCTAAGTCGATACTTGTTAGATCGTTCCATTTATAAATTAAAAAAAAAACTTTGGATCGGTTGGACTAATTGTACCGATCACTAGAACGGTTGTATCGATCGGTCCATACTGGTATTGGTTGGATCGATTCGAACCAAAGCCTCACGATTAGGGTTATAAATGACCCGAGCTTTGCCCAGCTCAGCTCAAGCTCCTAAATCTCTAACAGAGCTCAAGCTTGTTAAAAGTTTTTAGGCTCTAAGCTGAGCCAAGCTTTGCCCAGCTCGACTCGCAAAAATTTCGGCTTATAAAAAATCAACGTCGTAAAAAAACTTAGATTAATACAAATGCATTAAACATTATAGTTGATAACTATTATTATATGTAATATAATATGTTAACATGTTTAATATTAATACATAATATAAGATCTAAGAATATAAACGTATAATCACATATACAAACTAAGCCTACCTTTAACCGCGCCAAGCCTACCCAAAAAAGGAGCCTTTTTTCAGGTTTAGGCTCGACTCGCGAGCCTAACTTTAAAGTTCAAGTTCGGCTCAAACGAGCCGAACCGAACCGAGTTAGCTCGGCTCGTTGACAGCCTTACTCACGATACAATATGGACCGGATCGGTCGGATCTTTGAAACCATGTAATGGAGGGCAGGTGAGGAAAGTGTTATTTATAATTAACGCATACGTACCAAACAAAAAGAATCTCGGACAGATATGCGAGTTTCGCGCGCTATTCTTGTTCGAGGTTTCGCGGTTATGGCGATTCCGAAATCTCTGCTCCTTAGCTGGCGTCCCGCGCATCTCTTAACGAATGAAACCCTAACCCTAACACTACGTCCGTCCTCTTCTCTTCTATCCTGCAACTCCTTTTTCCCGTTGTCTTGTTTGTTTGTTTTCCTTATTTTCATACTCTTCCATGGTGGTTTTTTCTCTATCCCGTATGGTTTCGTAGAATTCTAAAACTCGGTCTCCGCCATGGAAGATGAATAACATCGATCTTCCTTCGGTGTATAGATTCCGCCCTTTCCGGCGATCTTCTTCGCCGTTCTCTGATCGACTGAAGCCATGGCGATATCCAATTCTCGATCCAGGCAGCAAGCTTGTAACACGATGGAATCATGTGTTCCTTGTTTCGTGTTTGATCTCGCTCTTCCTCGATCCTCTATATTTCTATTTTCCCGTCGTTGAAGGTCAGGCTTGCTTGAGGACAGACATCAATTTGGGGATAGTCGTTACGTTCTTTCGTTCAGTGGCCGATCTCTTCTACTTAATGCACATGATTATGAAGTTTCGGACCGCATTTGTCGCACCGAGTTCTAGGGTTTTTGGGAGGGGCGAGCTCGTCATGGATGAGCGAGAGATTGCGTTGCGGTACTTGAAGTCTAATTTCATGATTGATCTCGCTGCGGCACTTCCGCTTCCACAGGCAATATACTTGGTTTATTAATTTTTTTATATATTTATTTATTTTATTAATTCCCTTCCAGAATTCTTATAATTTGTTCAGAATTCATTATGTTTCATGCACATACGGGAATGCAGATGAGTTTTTTTTTTCCGTTCTTTTTGGTGTGTGGTTTCTTTTTCATTTGGTAGTTTAAATACGGTGAGGACCAGGATTGATCTTCAGCTTTGTACTTGATTAGTATTTTCACTTTCATTTCACTCATTTCTTAAAGACTCAAATTGTTGGGGTTACCAATCTCAACAGTGTTTTGAGTGAAACAATGATAGTTGTATGATTTTACATGATATGGGCTATTGTATTTGAAGGAAAAATTGTAGTATACTGGAATTTTGTTGGCTATTAGAAGACAAGCGGTTAAGGATGTCAAGATGAGGAATTTGTAGATTTTTTGGGTTGCGTATCCATTGTATGAATGTAGAATGAATTCAGCATCTGGAGAACGTAACATTGATCTTAGTGCTTACTACCTTTTTTGTTAGTAAATAAGCCTGTGGAAATGTGAGTTATAAAAAGTAATCAGTACAGTCAAAACATCTAGGTGACACTAAGGAGGTAGGGCTTCTCTAAGAGAGATATTGTCTAAGTGTGTTTTTTAGGGCAATGCCTAAGTTACCACAATTTATTTTTGTTTATTAATACTTAACATGAACAAAATGCCTTATCCTAAATAGTTGGGGTCGGCAACACAAATCTTGTTTGCCATCCTAATCAAGGTTTTAAGTACCGGTTTCGAATTGGGTATTGATGATGAAGCGCTCTGATTAATCACTTTGGATACAAGTCACAATTTGAACGAAGGATAGTTCATTTAATAAGATGTGATGTGTAGTTTCAGATCATCTATAGGCAATACAATTGCCTCCCTCATTAATTTACACATGTGAATTCCAAATGGTATCCACCATCTTATTGGACCATGTCATATCATAATGATTTGTTGGTTTGATCAAAATCCTTAACATTCTTATCCTTTAAGAGTTACTTCTTTAGTATGTAACCTCTTCAAAGTATAGAACTGTCACTTTTCATCATATGGCTAACCACCATAAGATGGTCAATTCGTCAGGCTAACCACTTCAAGAGGGTCAATTCATCTATGGGTTAGTCTCCCTCAAAAGGCTTGATCAAGGGTTTGTCCTCCTTTGAAGGACATGTTATGGGCATGTCACCCTCGAAAGATTTGATCAAGGGTTTTTCCTCTTTCAAAGGACAAAAGAATTGATGAAAAGGCTCTTAAATTGGAAGGAACTCCGGCGTGAAGGGACTTCGAAGGAATATACACAGTTTATCTCGAGGGAAACGCCATCGGATAACATCCTTTATACAGACTTTGTGGGACCCATTATTGCACTTTATTTATAGGTAAGTTCGAAGGAAACACATTATGGTTGATTTCTCTGAGTTCAATTCAAGGTCACTTGAGTTGGTTGCTTAACCTAGAACCTCGAGGGATTTTATGACAACTCTACCTCGCAAGGATAAGTGTCCATGAGAACGAATTGCCTGATGAAGGTCTTAGAGCTAAGGTCTTTATGTATGGGTAATTCGACTATACTAGCCACCTTGTGAGATGTACATAGTTGTTCTGGCTTCCCTCGAAGGAAGATAGATTAACATACCAAAAAGGGTTCCCTTGAAAGAGAACAAAGGTTCGAAGTATATTTATTATGGAATTCGAAGAATTTCTTTATTCAAAGATGATTGCAATAAATCCCCAAAGTCACATGATAAAACCTCATTAACCTATATATATTTAAATATTTTACTATTGGGGGAGTTTGCCTTCTTAGGAATGACGGGGTTAAGAATGGCTACGTTGCTTTGGATATAAATGCCATGCATGTTCCACGTGGCAGTGATTCATGGTTTTTGAATCCCAAAGCAACCCATTATAGAGAAAGTTCATTTAAAATCAAGTGAGTCAGCATAAAATTCTTTTAGAAATCTCTTTTGTGCGTTGATTGCGTGTAAACTAGGGATGTGCTTCCTGCATGGAGATATTTCCAAGCATCTCTCTAGACATGGTTTTGGTTGACACATGTCCTAGTCAAGAGAGGATATTTTGGACTATTTTGCCTATAAATAGCAGAACATGCACTCAAATCCAAACATTAATGAACTCATGAAACTCATGACACACATGATATATTGAGAGATCCAACTCTTAATGAATGTGACAACTCACAGGTACGTGAGAGACATAAAAGTAATAACTTATTACGTGACTCCTTAAGAAGCAAATAGAGAGACTTGTGTCCCTCGAACACTATACTAAGGTTCTTTCGCCTTGCTCAAGTCTCTTTTGCTCGGCTCACAAAAATCTGAGCAAGGTTTGGTTCTGGCTCGTAAAACCTGAGCAAGACTCAGGCTCATTAATTAATTTGCGCTCAGGCCCGCCTCGCAAATAGCCCGACCCTTAAAAGAATCTCAACTTAGTCATTGCTAATGATTATTATTATATATTATGTCTATAATATATATTTTTTGTTAATTATTATATATATAATATTGACGTTTATGTTTCACATTACTATATAATATATGATATAGGAAGATTTATAATACCATATACAATCTGAGTCGAGCTTTAACCAAGCCGAGCCTACCCAAGCTCAGTTCATGCTCAAGATAATGAGCTTTTTTTGGTCTCAAGTTCGGCTCATGCAACCGTAATCCGAGCAAGTTAGTTCGGCTCATTGACAAGCCTTAATCATAGCATGATTAATAGTTATCCTATAAAATTTACATTTTAGTTTGAATGCAACACATCGGTCACATAACTCTAAAAGCCATCCAATTATAATTCTATGGGCTGCATTGTCATTATATCCCCCTTCAAAGGAATCGATCCAAGATAATACAAGAAGTGATTGCTTTTAGGAATCTCATGTTTCTCAATTCCGGCCATTGCTTCACTCTGCTGTCCTTTTTGCTAAATTTACAATCCATATACTTATAACTTGACTTATTTTATAACATTTTGATTCCAAGATAAGCCTCCATAATTCTATTCTTTTTTTGCTCAGTAATAATTAAATTTCTATTAATATGGCCCTAAGGCCAAAACTTTACAGTAAGAGAATATGCCTTAATAATACTAGTTTTGCATTTACTCCCTTTCTAATTTGGCTCACCATAGCAACAACAACTGCAAATAACATATACTGGGGCACCTTCTCTTGAATATGAGCTGTCAATTTATTCATACTTAAAACAACAAGATGGTGACTCATAGCTAACTCTTCATGCGGCCCTATCTTTACTGGAAACTTATTTGTTGCACCGCCCACTGCTGTCATCCTAGTTAGTGTTCCCTCATACATGCGCTTTATGGAGTCAATGTTGAATGTACCTATTTTTTTTCTCCTTTTCTTGCCCAAAAGTCACCAGATTAACTCTCTGTGATATTATGCATATATTGATCAATCAATTAATGGATCAATTGAAATGGCTAATTCCCAACTTGTTGGGGTCAACAGCATGAATAATGATTTTCCACCATACTAAGCTATATGGAGTTCATTGGATGTATTGGTTGGTAATGGAATAAACTTCTGTATTTAGTTATCCTAGACTTTTGCTTTCTCATCTTCATTGCATGACATGCCTTACCAACCAGAAATTTGTTATATAATGACTATGCTGTATTAAATTGTAATTAGGACTTTGCTATTCTACGTATCATGCCTATTGTAGGGTGTATTAACTGGGTAAACACGTGGTTGTAGTTCTTAGGTTATAAAACCTAGAAGATATCTGATGACAAGTATTTCTTTTCTTTTTCTTTTTCCAGTCCGTTTTGTTATATAATAATCCTTCTTTATTAAATTGGAACTAGGACTTTGCTATTCTACTATCATGCCCATTGTGGGTTATGTTAACTAGGTGAAAACATGGCTGTACATCTTAAATTATAAAACCTAAAAGATATTTGATGAGTAGTATTTCATTTTTTTTCCAGCTCGTTTGTTGATCATCAAGCTCTTTCATATTTAAGTTTTGTAACGATTTTATTTTATTTTATTATTATATTGTTTTTTGTAGATTGTCATCTGGTTTATAATACCATCACTGAGAACCTCCAGAGTGGATCATGCTAATCACACTCTTGCTTTGATTGTTCTGATTCAGTATGTTCCTAGATTGTTTCTCATTTTCCCTTTGAACCAACGGATTGTTAAAACTACTGGGGTTGTTGCCAAGACTGCTTGGGCAGGAGCTGTATACAATCTCCTCCTCTATATGCTTGCCAGTCATGTAAGCACTTATTTCATCATTTCCACTGTTACTTTATTGTCTGCTTACTAAACCTTAACATAAAAGTTATGAAAATTTACTATATTTTCGAGGAGTCCTTTGTTACAATTTTTTATCAGTTAGTTTTTACCATTTTACTGTTCGTGTAGGTTTTAGGAGCTTCATGGTACTTGTTGTCAATCGAGCGGCAGCACTCCTGCTGGATGGCAGAGTGTGCTAAGGAGGAGAATGCTACCCTCACTCCTGCTTGTAATCTTTATTTTCTGCATTGTGATAGTCTAGGCCAAGTTGAACGACAAGATTGGCTTAGTGTCACCCATCTAATTACTAACTGTGATGCTAATAATCATCACATTCATTTTAAGTATGGTATGTTTGCGGATGCTATTACTAATAAAGTTGCTTCATCGAATTTCACTGCGAAGTACTTCTATTGCCTTTGGTGGGGTTTGAAGAATTTAAGGTATGAAGTTTATAATTTAAGGTGCTTAGTTGGTAGTGTGGTTTATTTTGTTATTAGCTTTTTTTGTTTAGAAACCTCTATTCCATTTGATGTGGCTATATAATGTGTGTTTTTCTTTTTACCAAGTAAGAATTATTTTTTTTCCTATTTATAGATTATAGAAAATGAATTCTTTCTTGTTGTGCTCTGTGGCACATCAGGACCAGCCCAGTCTTTATTTTTGTAACTTATCCATTTGTTATGAGTACAATGATATGTCGGTGGGATAATTGAACAATTTTTCTTCTCTGAATCAATAGGAACAAAAAAAAAAGAACTTTCTGAATCAGTACGGCATTACAAACTGTTGTATTATGTTGGCATAAATGGGTTAAAGATTGGTGAGGCTTGAGATTGGTCTGCCCATATGATCATTATCTCATCATGCCATTCTGAATTTGACTATGATGATTTCTTCTAAAATCTATGGTACAGCTTGAAACTGTGGGAAAATTCAACCCCATTGATGTAGCTAGAATTTGGTGTAAAAGTGACCTTGATCACTGTCGAAACTTAAGTTTTCTTATAGGGAAACCCCATACTTGTGATTGCTCAATCTATAGTAGATTCAGAACTTCTTGAGGTGCTTGTTCGCTTTTGGATCTTCACTTCAATAGTTGTCTAAGATAGCAGCATCGGTAGATTGGGGAATTAATCAACCAAGCAATGGAATGAGCATTACTAGTTGATCCTTGTCCATTACTCTATTCCATAAGAGTGAGGGGTGAGATACTCGTGTACTGATTCCTAGTGAAGGATCATGATATGCGGTGGTCCACTTAAAGAGTCAAGAACCTTTTTTCTTGATTCATGGTAAGTTCATGTGTTAAAGCTTAGCTTTTGGTTCTTTAAAAAAGATAATATGGCTTGTAATATATGGAAACAATGTAAAAAATATGGGAACTTTGTATATGCTAGGAAGCCTAGAACAAGATTGTTCAAGGGAAAAGATGAGCTCCAAAAATCATGAATATGATACATCGCGTGAATCACCAATAAGCACCAATATTCAAGGTTTTAAATCTTGAACCAGATATTGAGCTAATCAAGAGGACAATTCAGTTTGACACATGTCAGCTCAAGTCACCTCAACTAGTGTGAACAAACATTTTCCAGAGAAAACTGAAAGAAATTCAAAAATGTTAGTTAGCCGGTTTATCCACCTGGGTTGTATTAGATGTGGCCTACTTCAATGCATATATATTTTCCTCCTTTTAGTTGGGGTTGATGGGTGGAAAGTGTTCTAAGTCAGCAGATTGGTCCAATTTTGATTTAAGACACTATTCATATTACATGTAGTAGAATAATACATCAATGAATGGATGACATAAGGTCTTTAAATTCTGAAGAACCTTGCATAATCAATTTATGATTGATAGATTAGCCATAGATTGATCATATATGATTTGATCAATCTAAATATGTAAAATATTAATTGTTAAACTAAAAATAAATTTTTTTAATTTTTGACTTCTTCATTGTTAATCTTTTATATCATATAATAGAAAGAAAGTTGAAATTCCAAAAAATATAACTAACCTATCAATTGTTGATTAACTAATGATTTATCTTATATATTTACACCATGATCAACCTAAATATGAAAGTACTAAACTAAAAAAATGGTTTTAATTTTGGATCATTATTTTCTATTTTATATCATATAACGGGAAATAAATTTATTAATTCTGAGATAGTTTGATCAGTCTATACACTGATAGATCAATCATGAACATTAAATCATTAGTACCAAGCTGAAAATTTTAATTTATTAGATTTTGAGAACATTTTCTCATAATTCATAACACAGAATAAAATATATTCAGTTAACAAAGTTTTTTTTTTGTAAGTTATAAGAACGTTAAATATGAGAAAAGAACAAAATTATATCTGATAGATTAATGATGAACTAGTCATTATATTATATTACTCCGTGTATATGTAGGGAAACAATTTCCCAGTTTATCCATCCACTTCCCTTCTCTTGATGACTTGTCTATTGTTGTCATCAGGAGTGATGACTTGGCTGATTCTGACTGTTCTTTTATTAAATGGTCATCTGGAATCGTCACCTGTAGTACAATATCTATTTGCCAGTTGGCATTACCACTTGAAGAGAGGCTAAGGTGGTAACCTCATGGGTATGTTTTGGTCTGCCAAGTCACTTTTGACGAGTCAGAGACTAACCCGTCCATAACTCCAAACTGGGTTTATATGATAAAACGTCATATTATTGAAATGTAGATCCTTGGATTTCATCTAGATGTACATATACATATACAAGATTAACTTTCATCTGGATTTCATAGATATTTGTATGACATATATAAGTTGTCGTAAAAATGAAATGGGCCCTCCAGAACTCCAAACTGGGTGTGTGTATATATATATATATATATACATATAGTATGGCAATTTGTGACCTGACTGGCCCAAACTTGCCTGCAATTTAGATGAGTTTGGCTTGAGGTTTTACAAACGGGTTGGTTAAGGGTCAACTTGTTTACAATCCATATATAAATGGGATGGGTTCGGGTTGTGCCTTTTGACCCAGCTAACGTTTTTAACTTCCTATTCATGCATATATTTTATATATTGTTTGTATTATTTTAAATATTTAAATTAAAGGGAGTTTCAGGGGTTAGGATGGCTATATGGGCTGAAGCAGTTTGGTTCAGATTTGCATTTCTCGAACCTTTTTTCTAAACGGGCAGGTTCAGGTTGTGTCCGTTAATACCCTATGCCAACCTGGGCCAAAGCTGACCCATTGCCAGTGCTAATCTGGATTATAATCTCGATTATTAAAATCGTACGGTTCATTGTATGAATCTTATGATTCGACCCTAAGTTGATGCAAATTATATTGAAAATCGGTTTATGTTTGAATTGTACAATTCTTATATTGAAGCTTATAATTCGCGATTTATTGTACCTTCACGATTCAGATGATTCGACTCTGCAACACTAAAAGATGCCAGTTAAAACATCCCTTTTTTTGTCAAATCCTTATTTAGATATAATCTAATACTCTAAGATGAATAAGTATATAAAGAAACATAGTTTACTTCAAAAAAAAAAAAAAAACCTTTTACGAGAAAGCTCAAAATTAAAATCCAAACCGTGCTTGTACTAAAATTAAAATTGCTGTGATTCTTACGATTTGCGGTTCAATTCTACATGGCCCCTTATGGTTTTTGATTTGCTTCACAGTTTGATAACATTGATTATAATAGCTTGTTTTGTACATCTTTAGTAAAACTGAGTCAAATTTCAAAATAAAGCCTAGAAATTGAAACAAACCTAGGAATAGTGCAAAAGGCTTACTCGGATTCAGAAAGGATTTGGTTATGATTGCAATTACCAATTCATTGGGATTAGTAGATTCAACTACTGAGGTATGGCAGTAATGGATTAATGGTGAATTGTGAGTTGTGGATCGTTATTTTGTGGAGAAGGCATAGGAAAGAGACAAGCTTCTGTTTTTGTTTCCCAGTGGTATGCTTGTTAATATTGCTTTTTCTGTCATCATTGATTTACTGGAAAACCTTTGTTTATGATACTTCCTGAATAAGTATGCTGTTGTTTACATTCAAGCCAATCTTGTTAGCATATTTGTGATAGATACAAGTGAATAATGGTCTGGTTGCTCCTTCACTATCTGGTGTAGCCACACATTTTTAACCTGTTTTCTAGATATATATTTATTTATGTGTATTTGCTATTTACTAATGAAAATGCTTGCAGTGTCTCAATTTGCTGTTTGTGCTGATATGTCTGATTTTTCACTATGCAGTTCATATGGACAAAGTTTGACGACGAGCACTTTTGTTGGTGAGACATCATTTTGTATTCTTATATGCATCATGGGTCTAGTTTTATTCTCACATCTGATTGGCAACATGCAGGTATTGTCTTTTCACCTTTTTTTCTTTTCTTTTGTTCCATTAATTAGTTCTTTTATTTTTTGCAACCTCTTGCATCTCATAGCTTTGATTTGTTCTGTCCTGTTAATAGCTGTAATATGTAATATATAGCTTGATATAATTTTTCATTCTCCATTTATTGATAAAGAAATAATGTGTGTTGTAATTTGCTTTCGGATGCATATTTTATACACAACAGAAATTTTATCATTGGCCTCTTATGTCACAAACATTCGTTTACATGTTTGAAATTGACAATCCTTTGAATTTGGGTGTTCCTGCCTTGTGATCATGGAGACCAGGTTTGACATGCAATATGGTTTTGCTGTAACATTTTAGATTTGTAATAGGCAAATGATATTCATTTTGGGATTCATGCTCTTGCTTTATAAAAATCCTTTCTATATCTCATTCCAAAGTGGAAAATGAAAGCCGTTCTTGTTTCTAATCGTAATATGTTAACCCTAGAATACAACTAGTAAAGAAGTACAAACGTCACGATTATGTGTATGTGCCCAAATTAAAATTTTAAAATATGATGCCTATCAAAGATTGAATTGTTAAGTGAAGATGCCTACTTCTAGTGAATCACAAACCACAAACTCAAATTCAAACAGTGTAAACTGTCACATAAAAATTATTAAAAAAAACAGTGCGAACTTTCTCCAGTTAATTATGATCTTGAACAGTTAATCCAATGTTTATATTCCGAAATGAAGGTCAATCTGGCCAAGTGAGCGGATCGATGTTTTGAAAACCTTATTCTGGGAACTGGGACTCTTGGTGCTTTAGTTCAAGAATTGATGGTAAAACTGTGGGATCTGGATGTACCTATCATGTCATTTTTTTCGGAGTGGATATTTTCACCCATTTTTAACTAATAATATTTTATGTCACCGTGTCATCTCGGTTTGAACCAACTGTCCTCTTGTCTGGTCTGGTTTTTAAATTATCAATTGAATAATGGATTCTTAAACAAACCCTAGGTTCTTCAGTTAGTGTTCTCTCTTTCTCTCTTCACAAACACATATTTGTTTCCGATGCATGTGGAGATTGGTCGAAATCACACTCTCATCTGTTGGACAATCATGCTGATTGTCCTTTTCTGGTCAAAGCCTGGTGGCTTTTTTTTTTGTTTCTTTCTTCTTGTTGTTGCTATGATGTTTTGATTTTGGTTTTTGTTTTGCTCCATCTTGATTGGCTTTGTGTATCCCTTTCCTTGTTTCTAACATATTTCTTTGTTACCCATCAGGAAAAAAATTCAAACAAAGAGACGCCCACTTGTAGGTAAAGTCTTGCATCCATAAGATCAATGGTAAAGGAACACATGATTAATGTTTACGCATATGATACACACACATACACAGACTGGTGTGACGCTAGAATGCTCCCCAATTTTTTATAGACAAAATTAGTCTTCTGCTGCCAACTATGTAGAGTCTAAATGAGAGGGGTTTATAAGTTGATTCACTGAGGAGTAAGGAAGACTGGTGTGACACCAGAATGTCCCATTAATGAATAAGGAAGACAAGGAGAAGTTGCAAGAAATGATAACTTCAATGAGGAGTGGTGAGATCAGATGATGAGTATTGGTATATGATGATGCAAAAATTGAGTTGTTTAGCCTGCTTTGAGTTGATTAAATGAGGATAGATGATGTAAGCACGTGACGACGTCGATATTTGTTATGTCGTGCATCAGTTACTTCTGTACTGTTCGGAATTTGATAAGGTCTTGTTTGGGCATGTGGAGTGTCCCAACCATCCGCCTAAACCCTTGTGATGCCGTACAGACTGTGATACACCAACCATCGACAAACATATGTAGAATGAAGGAGGGAGAGCCAAATAGAGAACACAAGTTGTTTACGTGGTTCGGCAATATGCATGCGTCCACGAATATCGCCTCACATGTGAGTTTTCCACTATTTAGAAACATAGGGAATAAAAATAAATAACCCCAATCACACAGGGGTAAAGAAGGAAATCAAAGAGAAATGAGAGAGATAAATAAAGGTCTCAAATCCAAGATCTCTCTATTCGGACACTTGATTATACTGGTCTCTCGATTGAATGTTACGCTTATTGCATTTCTTCGATTATAGATGCCAACTTTGACTTCAAAAATAGTTCCCTAGTATGAGGAGATTTTGGCTTCACAATGAAAAATGGCCTGATGATTAGTTCTTCTATTTGCATGACAGAAGTTTATTTCTGGAACTTCGTCAGATAGGAGGCCAATGATGATTCTGCGATTTAAGTAGGTGTCATGTACTTATGACCAGCTTCACATACTTATGGGCCCAAAATATCATATGGACCATTGGTTTAATGAGCCGCTTGACTCGGCTCGGTTCAATTGCTTAACATACATGAATCACCTACATGTATCACATGTATGTGGTGAGTCACCTTTCATGTGTCACTTGATGGTATAAAGTTGATACATGTTAACCCCTCATTCACTTACTTAAAGAACAAAGTTTGCTTCAAGGACAAGTTGACTTAAGAGTTAAGGAAAAAGACAAAGTCTATGAGAAGACACAAAACACAACAATAGAATGACAATACAGAAAATAGAGGGTTGTATTTGCTTTTATGCTTGAGAGATTACATGTATCCAAGGGAAACCTCTTGTAATTCTCGAAAGAGAAATTGCGATTGATGTCCTCGAAAGAAAGACTAAGAACTCAAACTAGGTGTCCTCAAGTAAGGATGATAATAATGCTTTAATGATAAACCCTTAGGTCTTCTAGTGAGGATAATGTGATTAAATAGGAAAACGGGGCTCGGAAGCCACTGTTCTTGTATGATATATCCCTCGAAGTCCCTTCCCTCGTGACTAAAACGAGGTTGAAAAAATGCATGATGCTTATGGTTTCAACAAACCTATAACCAAGTCTTTTAAGGGGTACAAACGCGTAACCATGTCCTTTAAGGGGGATGAATCCGTGATCAAGTCCTTTGAGGGAGATTAGTCCATTGACGAATTGGCCACCTCGAGGTGGTGAGCCTAATTGCAGGCAAAAGCATCAATGCTACTGATAAATATAGAGGGTGCAAGCATAAGCTATTAACATCGCTAGGAGATATTGAACCAACCTGAATCAACTTTGTAAAATATATAGCAATATAAATTACAGCTGTTTTCATCATGGGACTTTGCGGATTTATTGCAATCATCCTTAAATAAAGGATTCCTTCAAAGTCCACAACATATATGTTTCAAATCTTTGTTCTTTTTTGGGGGAACCCTTTTTGGTATGTTGATCTATCTTCCTTCGAAGAAAACCAGAGCAACTATATACATCTCACAAAGAGCCAGTATAATCACGTTACCCATACATAGAGACCTTAAATCTAAGACCTTCACCAAGTGATCCGTTTTCATGGTCATCGTCCTTGCGAGGGAGAGTTGTCATAAAACCCCTCTAGGTTAAGCAACTAACTCGAGTGACCTTGAGTTGAACTCAAAGAAATCAAGCATATTGTGTGTCCTTCAAATTTACTCTTAAATGAAGTGCAATAATGAGTCCCACAGTTTGTGTAAAGGATGTTATTTGAGGGTGTTTCCCTCGAGATGAAATGTATACATTCCTTCAGAGGCCTTTCTCGCAAGAATTCATTTGAAATTAAAAGCCTTTTAATCAAGTCTTTTCAGGGTGACAAACCCATAAAATGTCCTTTGAAGGGGGACAAGCCCTTGATCAAGTCTTTTGAGCTGGTGATTTGACCATCTTGTGGTGGTTAGCCTGATGAATTGACCATCTTGTGATGTTTAGCTGTAACAGTTAACCGTCTCAAGGTGGTTAGCCTAGATGCAATGACGAATTGACCATCTCGAGGTGGTTAGCCTAGATGCAATGATGAATTGACCATCTCGAGGTGGTTAGCCCGGATGCAATGTATAGATCATAAATAGTAGGCGCTAATATGTGTTGGCGTCAAATACTTCTACGATTAATGTGTGCTCATATTACCAATTTAAAGACAATATCATTTCTAACATATGCATATGTTTGCCGTAAAGAGCACAAAAACATAAATAATATCAATAATTGCACAAAGTAGCCCCCAATTTGTAAGGTATCAGCTTAAGCAGCTTTCACATGTATTGGGTCTAAGGAGGGTCTTGAGGTTTAATGAAGTTTTGTTAGCTAAGTGGTTATGGAGATTTGGCGTGGAGAGAACAAGTTTGTGGAGGAAGGTTATTGCTGCGAAGTATGGCACTTGTGAAGGGGACTGGTAACTCTTGATAGTCAAGGGGCCTATGGGTAGGTTTATGGAAGTTGATATCTGGCCTTGCTTCTGACAGCTGGAAATGGGGAATGGGGAAAGGTCATTGTTCTGGTTTGATAAATTGGTTGGTTCAGTTCCTTTGCAGCATCAGTTTCTGAATCTGTTCAATATTTCTCTATCTAAGGGAGGGAAGTTTAGCAGCATTATTTCTAGAGATCAGGGTGGGGTGTCTTTCAATTTAAACTTCAGGCATTCCTTATTCAATTGGGAAGTAGATTCAGTTTCACAGTTACTATTGTTGATTCAGAATTGTCACTTTAAAGAAGGGCAAGATGTGAGACTTTGGAGCAGTCATGGTAAGGGTATCTTTTCGGTTAAGTCCTATTATTTGTCATCTTTCTCGAATCCTCCGAAATGCAGTGTGGCAAGATTGATTTAGCAGTCCATTGTCCCCTGGAAGGTTCAATTTTTCATGTGAACGGTGGTTAGGGACAAAGTACTTGCGGTGGATCACTTAAAATCGTGTGGGTGGTCCATTCCGAATAGATTTGTTATGTGTAAAATCATGGAAGAGTCCGTAGCTCACTTATTTCTGCATTGTGAAGTGGCAAGAAGGCTTTGGGAGAAAATTCTGATCTGCTTGGGTGTTCGGTGGACTTGACCTGGAGATATGCGTATGCTTTTGGAAGGTTGGGGTATGAGAAATGGAAAATCAATAAGAAATCTGATTTGGAATGTCTGCCCCAAGGTTATCAAAACGCCTAGGCGAGCCCAAGCGATAGACCTGGCCATCAACTAGGAGCTAGCCTAGGCAATTGGGCGCTCGCCTAGGCGACACTTTTTAAAAAAAAAAACAGGCTATGATAAATAAATAATATATATGTCATTTATATAAATGTTATATACCAATATTTGAAATATCAGTGTGTTCTCTCTGAGAGAGAGAGAGAGAGAGAGAGAGAGAGAGAGAGAGACAATATTTGAAATATCAG
>JAUPMG010000017.1:5194066-5208074 GCA_031762675.1 Pachysandra terminalis
CTCTCTCTCTCTCTCTCTCTCTCTCTCTATATATATATATATATATATATATATATATATATATATATATATACATACGCACACACACTCACACACACACATATACACACGTGCATAAGTAAATACCATCTGACTTGGGCAATTTTAAGGCCATGGCTGTTAAAAGCTGATTGATCCTACTCATTCAACTTTTACTTGCAGTTCACAGTTCTTCTAGTTCTACGCCATACTCTACCAATCATGATTAGTGGAACCCAGGAGTACTCATTGGCATTGTTCATTGTAAGGCTGGCTGTTCACTGTTTCTTTTCAATAGAGTTGATAATGGTGAAACCTTTTGCAGAATAATGTTTAAATTCCTCTTTTGAATCTTGACTTATAACAGTTATTGCTTTTGAGAACTGCCGGGATTCTTCTGCCAGTCTATATTATGATGAGAGCAGTGACTTCTTTCCACCGTCGCCAACGCCGACGCCAACAGGTAACTTATCAAAATGAAATTTTTTTTTTGTTAGACCTATTGCTTTTAATCTCTTTTGTTTTATTTTCCTTGATCTTTAGGATTCTCATAACTCATCTCTTACCGTATCCGATGAAGAAAATGAGCAACCATATCTGGAGTCCCAGCAACGTCTCATTCATGTTCATTAAATTGTAGCTTCTGTCTCCTTCAGCTTATGGTATGTTGGCATCTAACAAATTTCCGGCGACTCACTCGTGGGATCTGTGATAAACAACACTGGCAATCAAATATGGGATGAAGCGGACTATCTCAGATCAAGTTATGGCAAAATCCTTCATTCACTGAATTGGTATCCCATGAGTTCTAATTATGATGGCACCACCATGACTATATCCCACCTGTATATATATTACTTGCAAAAATGTGAAAGCCAGGAAGCAAAGATGGAAGAGATGATTCTGTATATATTTTACTGTAAAAACATTGTAATGTTGCTGAAATTACACAGGAGAAAATAATGTGATTAAAATGACAAAGAAATCAGTGTGTTGTGACCCTTGCAGGTGAACCAGCTTTCTTATTATTTCTTGAGGTTACATTTAGACCAAAAAAATTTAATAATAATATTCATGTTAGTCAAGTTGATTTGGGTTTATTCTAGCAGCCAAACCAACCCGGCATACGGGCCGGGTCATTGCGGGTCGAAAACATTGATTTCGACTGAAGCCGTCTCTTACAACTGACAGTTTACAATTCAGGAAATAGGGATGACAGTGGGGTAACCCGCCCCGCCCCGAATGGTTAGGTTTTGGTAACCCTTTGGTTGTATTTGAGTTTAGGGTTCGGCTTTGACTCAACCTGACCTTAATCTGCCTTGCTACCATTCACCTATAAATTAATTATGTTATATATGAAGATATATTTTATAAGTAAATATTTCGTTATATCCTACATCCGGATCAAACCTACCCCATTCCCAGTACCTTTTGAAATGAGTATTTTGGTTTTTCTTCTGTAATTATTTATCACATTCGACAACAAGGTTTCACGGATCGGACCAATCAGATCCGTACCACCCGGTTCGTATCGGGATCGGCCAGAACTGATCAAGTTCCTAGCCAATAGTTGTATAGCGGGTCCAGTCAATATCAGTATGGATTGGTCGATACAACCGATCCAGTGACCGGTCGATTTTTATTTTTTTTTGTTTGTTTGTTTGTTTGTTTGTTTTTTTAATTTATAAATTGAACAGTCGAAACCTATATCGATCTGGACCGGTTCAGTATTGAACAGTCCCAACTGGTATCGTCAGTTCAGTGACCGGTTTAGTCATTTCAATTTTTTTATTATTATTTTTTTAAATCTGGGTGATCCATTTTTGTACCGGATCTGGACCGGCCAGTATCGCTGGACACAACCGATACAGTGACCAGTGCAATGTTTTTTTTTTTTTTCCTTCTTAATTTATAAATTGAACGGCCCAAACCGGTATCGATCTGGACTAGTTCAGAATTGAGCAGTCCCGACCCGTATCGTCGGTCCAACAACCAGTCCCGCCAATCCAAATCTTTTTTCTTTTTTTTTTTAAACCTGGGCGATCCATGTTTGTATCGTACCGGCCCATATCGACGGGATCGTCCAAAACCCGTCCGGTCCCCGATGGAACCTCTACGTAATATGAAACTTATTCATAGTAATATCAAAAAAATAAACAATACGAAACCGGTTCAAACCCGAACCCATCCCATTGCCATGTGTCGTGGAACGCAAGTGTTCATACGCTGCTAGTGCTATATGTTCGTAATTCCCAAGACTGGATTTCCCGCTCAAAGAATCCTCTCAACGGTAAACAGATTTTGGTCTTTCTCTCTCGTTTCCGGGCTCTCTTCTCTCACTTCAAAGAATTCTCCCAACGGTAAACAAATTCTGCTAGTTTTTTACTTGGGGACGAAGATACCCAAATCTTACTCTCTTCAACGTTGATCTGAATTTCTTGTTCTGGAATTGTGAAATCAATGGGACGAAGAAGGATAGAAATCAAGAAGATCGAAGACTTGAAAGCTCGCAATGTATGCTTTTCCAAGCGGCGACATGGGCTGTTCAAGAAAGCTGGGGAACTCGCTCGTCTTTGCGACGTTGAGGTTGCCATTCTTGTCTTCTCTCCTGCCGGAAAACCCTTCGTTATCGGCAATAACCGGTTGGTTCTCGAACGGTATCTCCACGACCATGACAGATCCTCCTCCCCTGAATTATCCATCCGGATCAATCAGAACGCGAGCGTGGATCGTAATCAAGGAGTGTGGGATGTTGGGGATATGTCCCTGAGTCAGCTCCAAAGTTGTTTACGAGCTTTGGAAGATCTGAAATTAAATGTGAGAAACCGCCTCCATCTTCAACGATTTAGAAGAACAATCTCTCCTTGCAATTGCAATGAAGGTGGTGTTGGTTCGTCGGGGGAGATGACGACGACGACGACTACTACTATGATTGATTCATCATCAGCTTCAACGATGGTGAGTAGTGATGAGATTGGATTAATGACAGGGATGAGGAAAATGGATGATGGGAATTCGTGGATGAGGGATGATACTTCAGTGATCAACAATACCCATCAAAATCAAATGACTCCAACTGAGTTGGATGCGTGGATTGCTGAGTTGCTCTGTGATGATCGAAGCTGAATTCGAAAATTTTGGTTATTGGGTTTTCTCAGATAGTGTAGATGAGTAAAGAATTCTAACGGATTTATTGACATAACTGTAATCGTTTTGATCTGGAGTTTTTTGATTGGCATTTCCTCAAAATTGTTTAATTCATTAATTTTGTATTAATTGAATTCAATTTTGTAGTTTAGTTCCTCATATTGGGTGTTTTTGAGTTTTTTAGACTCTGCAAGTTCATGGATTCTTTCTTGTGTTTCTGCCCATGACAGTCTCTCATCTGTGTGTTCATCTGACTCTTCAAATGCTGAGATTCTAACTCATAAGGTTTATCTAACTGATAAAATTGAATTCCATTTTATAATTAAATTCTCCCTTCTTGGTGTTTGAGTTTCTTGGACTCTGCATATCAATGGCTTCTCTCTTGGGTGTTTATCTGTCCTCACTTCACACATATATTTATTATTATTAGGTACTGGACAAGTATGATATCTGATTTTAAGTCATATTTTACATCACTTGTGTTAAATATTTGTTCAATTTTCAGCTCATTCATTAGCTTTCTTTAGTATATACACATCCCTCTTGTTTTAGAAGGAAGAGACCTATGTTTTTGTGTATCCATTGTTTGGCTTATACATAGGATCAGGATTTGTACTGATAGATACATTCTTCAAAGGTAAAATGGCCATTACAATTTGGCTTGCAGGGGAAATAAATTTAAGGGATATTCATCCTCCCTTTTAAAGACATGTTGGTGGCTCATCCTATCCGATGCTTTTAAGATATTAAGGTCTATGGAACTGAGAAAACTGTTAGCTGATGGCCAATATCCCTTACTAGCTTAAAAGCATCGGATAGGATGAGCTAAAGATGGAAGCAAACGAGTATTTAACACCTAGGACATGTTTATCATAGCTTCCTACAAATGGGAGGACTTCGATATGAAGATGAGCCAACGAAGGTTGGCCTGAGGGTTTCTGACCAAAATGGCTTTGAATCAAACTCTTGTTTCACGCTTCCTTAAGAAGCGCTTCCATCCAAAGCAACTTTCAAAAGTGTCACCAAACGCGCCAAGCATTAGATGGAAAGCCCTTTCAGGTCTAAGAAAGGCTTCCTGGACCTTGAGAGAGCAAACTTTTGCTCAATAAAGAACAAAACTTGCAGTAGAAACATCAATAATTATAGATTATTTCTAGAATCATCTGTGTGCACATTTGAAGGAAAGCCATAAGTAGAAGGAAATCAATGGCATCTAAGCATTTTAAACAGGCTACATGAAAGGCATGAATACACCAAAAAGTGCCGGCAATGTCACCAGATTTGCCATCATTGGCTCTGAAATGAGAGAAAATTTCTGATCTAGGACCAGCACACACAAAGGAGGGTAGGATCTTTTCAGTTTCACTGTCGATTGTATTTTCAATCCTATTTCAATAAAATTCCGTCTTCACCTATGTGTTCTGCATTAGTGTGATATTGTCTCCTTTCAGAAGAATCCTACCTGAACAAATGTAAAGCAACATTTCAGAATGACCACAAAACAGGAAAAAGGGAAATACTTGAACAAAAATGGTTAAGAAGATGACACCCACCTAATTGCTTTTTGGTCTTCTTCTTGATGTTGACTTCTTCGGCATCTTCCAGAACCAAGTTCATGTACTCGTCAAACCCCTGTGTAGCCGACAAAGAAGGCATTTACTACAGCAATTCTAACTACAGAAATGAACACCTTGTGCATAATTAATATACTTATTATCGTATGGAGCAGACCAAAACTGCATATGTAAAATTTGAACTTGAGCACATGTCCCCATATACATAAGAATGTAGTATCAAGACATACATACAGAAAAGAATATACATTTTCGATCATGCACTTGTCTTCGTTGTATGTCTTTATCATAGAAATACATTAGTAAAGATACCGGTATTGTCGAAGAACATTCAATAATCCAAATGCTTATTCAATTGCATGAATGGCCATCATCAGCAACTAAGATTTTTTTTTTTTTATCGATAACGATGCAATATATTAAAAAGGAAGAAGAGATACAGGGAAAGGGATAGACAAGTGAACCAGAAGCTCACTCACACCTATCCAACAAAACAAATAAGAAAAGCAGAAAAAGACAATCACAACTCCCGCCTAGACAGGATACACGGTAATCTGCAAGACGCCCACCGTTATCCTCCATTGTCACTCAACATACCCAAACTCGGAACACCCGAAAAGAAGGAATCCCAGTAAGCTCTTTTCTTAGTCATACAAACAGCAACAAAATTAGCATTCCTAGGCACCAGATTGAATGAGGCATTCAAGTCTTCAGCAAGATGCTGCACCACGGCAAATAACACCCCGCCCTACGGGTATCCCCTCGCCAATAGGCCCCACAAAGTCATGGATGACGGAACCATGGTGATCTCTAAACACCCCACCAACTCCAGCTCTTCCCAAGGGATCGAAAGAGACGCCGTCAAAATTGAGCTTGATCACCCCCAAGGGGAGGGGGGGACCAACTCACCCGAGAACAAACTCTCCCACATGAGGAAGAAGCAATCGTCGTCCAGTCTCGACATATGTTGGGAACGAAGAAGTCACTAAAATCTGGAAGAACACTAACCCATGAGGCAACCATAGAGCAAGCCGTATCCTCCAGGTATTGAGAAACACTATCCCCAAAGATCCCGCTATTCCGTTCCAACCAGACCGACCAGAGAAGAGCAAAGAAGAGGAACCGGTACATCAGTTTGCCTCTCTCACATAACCAAGGGAACTGCCACTGACCAAAGAGATAAATGATGCGTTCAGGCAAGACCCAAAAGCCATCAATACGAGCCAAAAACTCCAACCACACCTACCTCGCCATAGGAAAATGCAGGAAGAGATGGTCAACCAACTCACCATCACCCACGCACAAGATGCAAACATGTGGAGACAAAGCCAAGAACTTCCTCCTCCATTGCAAAACATCACAAGTATTAATCTTATAATGGAGAGCTGTCCACACAAAAGCCTTAATCCTAGGAGGAACTTTGGGACTCCAGAGAGGTTTCAACAAAAGAGGAGTATCAGGAATGGATAACTCACTACGAATAACCACAAAGAAAGATTTAACAGAGAACGAGCCAAGAGGGTCAGGGTTCCAGATACGAAAGTCAAGGCGATCACGATCAATACATACCTCACTAAGACTAAGAAATAGCTGGGCTAGCTCATCTAAATCCCTGGGTCTAGGGTCCCTTCTAAAAGGTAGGTTCCAAACAAGACCATTCGGGGACCAAGAAAGGATATCACCCACTTTAGCCTCCCTATTGGAAACCAATTTGAAGATAAGAGGATAAACAGCAGCCAAAAGGGGGTTACCCCACCACAGGTCAAGCCAAAAAACAAATATGGAGCCCAGAACCAACCTAGAAAGGACAAAGAGGATAAAAGATTGGGGCCAAGGCAACGATGTCGTTCCAAGGGCTAGCACTGAACATTCTAGCTTGTTGGTTAATTTCCCAACCGTTATTGTGCGTGCCATACTGGAAATAACCTTTACCCAAAGGCTATTATTATCCGTATTGAATCGCCAAAGCCATTTGCTGAGCAATGCTGAGTTTCAGCTAGAGTGTTACCCAAGTTAATCCCATCCTTCAACTTATCTCTGCACACCACCTCCCACCTAACTAGGTGATCCTTCTTCTTACCCCCCCACCCCCCACCTAAGAAGTCCTACTGAATTTTCTCAATGACTCTAGCCACCCTAACTGGCATTTTGAAGAGCGATAGGTAAAAGATCAGTAAATTGGAAAGAACGGCCTGGATCAAGGTAATTCTTCCTCCAAAAGAGAGAATTTCTTTTCCAACCATCCAATCTCCTCTCAATCCTCTCAATCATGGGGTCCCAAAACGAAGGTTTCCGGGGAGAATCACCCAAAGGGAGGCCAAGATATGTAAAAGGTCAACAACCAATCCCACAACCAAGTACTCTGGCACACTCCTTCACCTCTGCCTCATCTAAATGGATACCATACAGGAAGCTGTTCTTCAAGTTCACTTTCAATCCCGATATCATTTCAAAGAACAATAGGATACATTTAACCGAAAATATCTGGTCCTTACTAGCATCAAGAAATAGAATCGTGTCATCAGCGAACTGAAAATGAGAAACCACAACATCCTCTCTCCCCACTCTAAAACCACGAATCAAACCAAGCTCATCAGTGGAGGAAAAAAAGCGACTAAGGACATCGCTAACCAAAGAGAAGAGGAGAGGGGAAATAGGATCTCCTTGCCCAAGACCTTTGGAAGCCCTAAATTATCCCTTCACACAGCCATTCAGAATGAAAGAAAAGGAGACATTCCTAACACAGCCAATAATCAACTTCCTCCATCTTTTCCCAAACCCCTTCTACTCTAAAGACCGAGTCCAAAAAGTTCCATTCCACTCCATCGTAAGCCTTTTCCAAGTCCAACTTACAAACTACCCCCGCCTCCCCTTTCTTCTTCTATCCTCCACACATTCATTCTCTATCAATCCACTATCCAAAGTTTCGGTTTCGGATCTGGTTCTTCCCCCTACAAAACCGATATGTATCGGTAAGTATTGGCCGATATGTATTTGGTATCGACCGTAACCATTGAAAAATAGAGCAGATTTATAAAGTATTACCCAATACCATTACCAATATGTATCGTATCAGGTACCAATGATTGTGATATAGCTCAGCCGAAACTTAAAAACTTCGAGCAACTAATATATACCTACACTTGATCAATATGCTAATAACCTCCCATAGTCAGACCAAGGAAAATGGGCATTCTTGTCAATCTGGTCAAATCAAACAAGTCCGGAAATCATTATCAATGTTTTTAAATGCTAAGGCATGAAACAAGGACTTTTACATGGCCAAAGTGTGGGGCGCAAGCCTCAAGGGGCTCAACGAAGAATAAATAAAGGCATAAAATTTAATTTAATAATAAAAGGAATAAGAAAAGGATAATGTCATATATCTTAAGCATTTACTATGGAGCACTTAAAGTGGAACAGAGCCTCGAAATAGTGTAAAAATCTTAATTATCTATGAAGTATCATTTTGAAAAATAAACATGTCTCTATATGTGTAAAGAAAAATCCTAATGTTATGTAATATAGTAAATTCCACTTGCACCCCTCACACATCTGACAATTGCAATCAGTCAAACCCCCTGTGGTTTCTGATATTCCACTAACCCCCCCCCCCCCCTATTAGTTACGTCAGATGAAAGGCGTTAACAAAACATATACATTTACTATTATACCCTTGTCTTAAATCAGTATTTAAATTAGAGAAAAAAAAAAATTGGAGGACAAGTTTGCCCTTTTACTGTGGTTCTTACATTAAAAGATTTTTTTACTTCAACATTTTTACCTGCCCTTCTAATGTTGTTCTTACCTTAAGATATTTTTTTAGTTTCACTTCAATGAAAAGTTTAAATGTCTTTTTGCATGTCCGGTATTAATTCAAGGGTAAAACAATCCAAAAATCAGATAATTTGACTGTCATCAACATTTACAGTGTGTTATATGGGGAAGTCTTAGACATAAGAAGACCTCAAGATGTGAGTCCTATGTCTCATGTAAGCCTCACACTTGAAGGTGTGAACATCATGAGATAAGCCCCTTAGGCATAGCCTCACACCTAACATCTCAAAGCTTTTATCTTGAACCTGCCTTGAGGCAAACATCGAGGTGTGAGTCTAACACGCCTTTAAAAAAACTGATAATTACCCTCCAGCACATAGAAGAAATTAAAAAAAAAGAAGAAAAACAATGCAAAGCAGGCTTTAGCAATGTAATTGGACGGCCTTAACAGAAATTTTCCACTTTTAATTTATAAAATTAATAGAGAGACATTACTAAGATCTCAGATTTGCATAGCTTCGACATCATAGTCATGATCTAACTAATGGATATATATAGAGAGATGTGTATCTATGACAAGACACACCTAACTAGGAGTGGCAATGAGTCGGGTTCATGTTGGGTCATAAAATAGGTAAGAACACAAAATGGTAGGCACAAAACTGTCCAACTAATAAAGGTGGCTGAATCAAGTTTGGGTCGGTTAACCGGGTTTGCATTGTAAAACTACAATCCAGCACACCCCAAACACTAACAAGCGGGTTTGGGTTTGCCGACCCCATATAGTTGGAAACTGGGATAAGGCATATGATGATGATGATGGTTTAGACGGATTGATGGTTGGACTAGATTTTGCCATCCCAACACCTAAGTTATCTAATTTGCATAGTTGCCATCCCTACACCTAAATTATCTAATATACATGATTTTTTCAAAAAACAATTGTATAGAAATTTGGGGTGGACCCCCTTTTCAAGTTATGTATCGTGTGGTGATGGATCCTCTTGCAAAAAATAAATAAATAAAGGCCCTAATGAAGCTAAGACATGACAAAATCAAGATCTGCATTAATAGAAGAGGAGCTCACTATGATAATAAAATAATAGAAGTTTCTCATGAAAAAATAATAAACAAAAAAATTAAAAGAATATCATACAATTTTTTAGGTAAGTCCACTTTCCAATTTCTAAGGAAAGTGACAATGAATCCTCCTGCCAAGAATTGGGCACAATGAAGATGTCATGTTAAGTGATAATTACAATAAACACACACCCCCCTAGATATGCATTGTAGTTGTCATGTTGTTTGGGAATTGGGTGCCTTTTTCCCTAGGTGAATTACAATAATTGTGGGAATTGGTCATCAAAATGCATTACCAATTCCAATTTTCACTTTCACTTCCTATGATTTAAACGTAGCCTAAAGATAAATCTATGTAAAACTGGATAGGATATTATTTGCTGGATTTACTGCAGTTCAGTTTGAGACTTGCAGATTGAAGTCAACAAAATCACAAAAATTTGAGAGAATCTATGGAACTTAGTCTTCTCTCCTTATATTCTAGGATTGCATGTTGACATTTGAATTATTTCAGGTGATGAGTACCCCAAGGAAGGGTCACTGGCATCATAGCTTAGAGGGTTTATTGTGCTAAAAAGGTAATGAGAATTTTGAAGACTCTTGGTGCTTATGATTAGCAAGTGTTTTGGTGTATCTTATTCAATGATTAAGAAACCAATTGCATGTTGCAGTCTCGGTTAAAGAGGTAATTATGATAATGCACTAGGTCTTTTGCAGGAAACAGATTCATATGGGGTTCGGGTCAAGTCATGGTGGCAGGGGGTTGGTTTGGCAGGTTTAAGATAGGTTTTTTTTTTTTTTCACTTCTCTAATGGTTTGGCAGATTCATATGGGGTTCAGATCAAGTCATGGTGGCAAGGGGTTGGCTTAGCAGGTTTAAGATAGTTTTTTTTTCACTTCTCTAATGGCGACCGGTGCGAGGAAGGCTAATGGTGCGAGGAAGGTATGGTGGTGATGGGCAATGGCAAATAGCTCGGAGGAAGAACAGTGGTCGTCGGAGGTCTCCAGTGATGGTTGGTGAAGAGGTGCAAATCCAGCACAAGATGCTTGGTTTTGAAGACTTTGTAAATGGCAAATTCAAATCCCTACGACTTTCGGAAAAAAGCAGCGGTCGTATGTGCTCTTTGACTTTTAGTAGACTGGAAGTGGAATGGTGTAGAGACATGGTGTGTAAGGCGGAAAAAATGGGGAACAAAGCAATGGTGTTGGGGACGTTTAGAGTGGGCGTGGGCAGGGAGGAAGGTATTGCAGAGCTGGCTAGGAACAGTGGTGGACTGTTTCTGAAAATTCTCCAACGTAATTGGTATGGTATGGAAAAAACAATACCTTTTCCAAATCCAAAACTAGGGTGGGTTGGTGTTATGTATTTGATGTGGGAGGGAGAATCTTAGGGGAGGAATGGAATCGGTTCAGAGGGCTATCAGAGGAGACAGAGTGGGAAAGGAGAGAAGTAGGAGAGTTGCTGAAGATTAACAACTCGGAAGAGGAGATTTCAGAGGATGGGTGCACTCCAATCATTGAGTGTGTTCAGGCTTGTGAGATGAAGCTCCAAGAATGGAGGTTACCGGTGTTGTGTCGTTCTTCGAAAGAGGCATGCTGGTCAGAAGTCCGTTCTGGTTTGAAGCAGTTCTTGGGCAAAGTCGTGCCATTTAAACTTATCGTTTATCTACTTCGGAAGCTGCTATCTTCATTTCGTCGAGTTTTATTGGGAGAATGCTAATTGAGGCAGGCAGATTACCCAGTTCAAGAGACCAAAAAAAAAACGAAGTTATCCGGTTGAGTTTGATTAGGCATCTCCGGAAAGGTAGGAACATAGAATGGGTGTACCTTCCGTCTATACGTGTGTCGAGGGGGGGGGGGGGGGGGTTTTTACTAATTTGGGAGTGAGATGTTTAAGGTGGGTAGCTTCTCTGTGCCGGTCAAGTTTTGTGGGTCTTGTCAGGGGTTAATGGATCTAATTGTCGGAATTGTAGAAAGTTGTTCTGGGAGGAAGTCCGAGAGGTGAGAGCAGTTTGGGACGGTCCATGGTGCTTGGTTGGAGATTTCAATGTGGTTAGGAGTTTTAAGGAAAGAAATAGAGGGCATACCATGAACCGTAGTATGAAGGAGTTCTCGGGTCTTATTAATGACCTTAGTTTGTTCGATTATCCGTTAAGTGGTGGGTGGTTTACGTGGCCTAACTACCAGGAGGATGCCTTGTGGAGTAAGTTGGATAGATGTTTGGTGTCGACCAGTTGGGATGATCACCACCCGGCCATTTCACAAGTAGCTTTGGAGAGGACCACTTCGGAGCATTGCCCTCTCTTGATATCTTCGTAGAGTTGGAGGAAGGGCCCTTCTCCATTCAGATTTTAAAATATGTGGCTGACTTCGAGTGATTTTAGGGATAAGGTTAGTGGGTGGTGGGCCGAGGTGGATTGGAGATCTTCTGACTAGAAAGGCTTTCAATTTATGAAATCTCTAAAATATCTGAAGAGCAAAATCAAAGATTGGAACAAGAGGGAGCTTGGGCATTTGAGAATTAGAAAACAGGATCCCACTACGGTGATTGGTCGTATAGATGGAATGGAGCAGTCTAGAGTCATTTCTAGGGAGGAGTTTGAGGAAAGAAAGGTGGCGAAGGGTCAGTTAGAAGTGCTTTTGAGGCAAGAGGAAATTAGTTGGAGGCAGAAATCCAGAGTGACTTGGCTTAAGGAAGGTGATGAGAACACTAAATTTTTTCACAAAGTGGCTAATGGTCGTGCCAAGGTAAATAAACAGGCGGGTCTTCAGGTTAATGGGGTGTTTGTTGAGGAGACAGATAGGATAGTGGAGGCAATCTTGGAGTTTTATTCAGAGTTATATGGGTCAGATTAGGACTACTGTTTTGATGTGTTTAGTTTGGGTGGTCATAGATTGTCGGAAGACCAGGTCAAGTGGGTGGAGAGACCTTTTGAGATTCAATAGATTAGGGAGGCGGTCTAGGGCTTAGGAAAAGACAAAGCTCCGAGCCTGGATGGTTTTTCGATGACCTTTCAGAAATGTTGGGAGATATTGAAAAACGATTTGTTGGGTGTTCTTTAGGAATTTTACAAGGGAGGAATTATTAATAAGTCGATGAATGCCACATTTATTGCGCTCATTCCAAAAAACTTGGGGCTAAGGAATTAAAGGATTTTAGGCCAATCAATCTCACTACCAGTCTCTATAAGATCATTGCCAAAGTGTTAACCTCTCGATTAAAGATGGTGATTGATAATCTGGGGTCTCAGATCCAAAGTGTGCTTATTGCAGGTCGCCAGATTCTAGACAGTGTTCTTATCGCTAATGAGGTGGTGGATGATTGGAAGATGAGTGGTAGAAAAGGGTTGGTGCTAAAACTTGATTTGGAAAAAGCATATGTTCGTGTGGAATGGCATTTAATTGATAAGGTGTTGGAATGGCAAGGGTTCGGGATTAGATGGAGAAAGTGGATTGTTGGGTGTGTCTGAAATGTGGTGTTCTCATTCGTTTGGGATGGAGGTGTGCATGGCCAGGTGGCCCAGTCCCATGGTTTGAGACAAGGAGACTCGTTGTCATCCTTTCTCTTTACTTTGGTGGTAGATGTGTTGAGCATATTTTTAGCTAGACGAGAGGAACTGGGTTTGATTTCGGGGTTCCCGATAGGTCGGGACAGAGTGTGTATCTCACATTTGCAGTTTACAAATGACACCTTACTAGTTTTTAACTAGTAAGCTTTGTTTTTTGCATAAAACTTAAATTGTTGAAGGAGGAGTTGAAGAAGTGGAATAAAGAGAAACTTGGTAGGGTGGAGAATAGATTGGGGAAGCTGCTTGAACAAATTCATCATTTGGATGGCTTGGAGGAGAAGGGGGTATGAGTAGGATGGAGAGAATGGAGAGAGAGGGAATCTTAAGAAGGAGTTTGAAAGGGTGCCTAAAATGGAGGAGATTAGTTGGAGGCAGAAGTCGAGGGGTTTGTGGTTAAGAGAAGGAGATAAAAACACACAATTTTTTCATAAGATGGCCAATGCCAGGAATAGGGTCAACTCTATTAAGAAGTTGGTGGTAGATGGTGTGGAATGGAGAGAAGAGGAGGGGATCAAGAAAGATGTGGATGGTTTTTATAAAAAAGTTGTTCAAAGAGAAAGTAGGGTTTAGACCTAATCTGAATGGTTTGACGATGGATTGCATATCTTTTGGGGAGGCTGAGGAACTTGATAAAGCTTTTTCTGAAGAGGAAGTGTAGGGGCAATTAAGGAGTTGAAGGGGGACGGACAAATCACCACGGCCCGGATGGTTTCTCGCTAGCTTTTTATAAGAGTTGTTGGGAGATGGTCAAGGGAGATGTAATGGGAGTTTTTACTGAACTTTTTGAAGATGGTAGAGTGGTTAATAGTGTGAACGCTACTTTTTTAGCTCTTATTCCCAAGA
>JAUPMG010000017.1:5225056-5236287 GCA_031762675.1 Pachysandra terminalis
CTCAGCAGGTTAAGCGGGCAGAGCTACATTGGGTTGCTCGAAAAATTCACATCAAACACCCGTTTCAAATGAGCTTTTTTCGAATTGGACTCAAATCAAATTCTGACCATGATCTGATCCATTGATAGTTCTAATTAGGGGTGTCAATTGGTTCGATCTAAACTAGGGCTGTAAATAGAGTAGACTGGGCTGGGTTCTACATAATTCAGGCTTGACCCAAACTAAAACTAGCTGGCCCGAACCAAGCCTGACCCAAACTCAAACTAAAGCTATTGATCCCAAACCCTTTGTTGAGTTCAGGCTGGGTTCGGGTCTGCCCAAATTAAATGAGAAAGCTATAAAAAGTTAAAAAAATAAAAAAGAAGAAAAAGAAAAATACATTTTTTTATAATGTTCATAAAAGATTATATATATTTTTATATTCTTTGTATATATATTGGTCCGGGTTGTGTTGAAAGGACTAAAAAATGTTATAAAGGAAAAGAAGAAGAAGAAGAAATTTATACATTTATAAAGTAATATAACATTATATTTATATACTCTTTGTATATATCGATTGTGCTCGGGCTTTTCGACTGTACGACCTTCAATCCGAACTCAACTTCGGGCTCAAAATTAAGCCTGACCTAAACCCAAACTAAGCCATGAATTTGGGCTCTTATTTGGGTTGGGTTGGGCAGGGTGGGCCAAACTTACAGCCCTAGTCTAAATAAAAAACCAAACAAACCAGATCAAAAAAATCGATTTGGTTTGTCTGTTTATGTTTTTTGTCATCAGGGCTGTACAACCTTCGACCCAAACTCAACTCCAGGCTCAAAATTAAGCCTGACCTAAACCCAAACTAATTCATGAATTCGGGTTGGGTCAGGCGGTCTGGGCCAAACTTACAGCCCCTATTCTAAACCGAAACCAAACAAACCAGATAGAAAAAGTTGGTTTGGTTTGTTTGTTTTTTGTTTTTTTTTTCCCATTTTGGTTTGGTTATGGTTTAGAAAACAAAAAACTGAATTAATTTGGTTCAATTTACGGCTAAGGCTTCGGCTAAATCGAATCAACCAAAAAAACCGAAATAATAGAAATTACAACCAATGAAATTGGGAAAGTCAGACAATATAACTAATGAGAGAAGTGTTTTAGATTCAAACCATTTTTCTCTTTTCTTTTTCTAAGGAATTCAATTCACACAATATCATGGGGATTTCTTTGAAATCCTTTTCCCACAGAAATATCTTTCTATTATACAAGGCCAAAAAATAAAAATAAAAAGAAAAGAAAAGTGTTACCCATCATCAAATGTTATCTTGAGTAAATTGACTCTTCTATTATGGTCTCTAATAAAGGCTTCTTAGACCTGCACATTGACAACCTGTGCTTAAACTCAGGCATGGACAAGTCTTCAATAGCATCCATACTCAATCTTGGCAATCCCACCTCACTACTTTCCTCGTAACTATTAACCATCGACGACGACACCGGAGCCTCCGGCAAGATCCTCACCTTCCCACCCGATGCCCGCTTAGCCGCCGAATTGGCAGTGATCAACAATGCACCCATATCAGCTCCAGCTATCACAGAATTCACTCTCTTCATTGGAAACATGACATATACATTACCCATTTCCAAGTCCTCATCGGCATTAAGCGCGGAAAATCTCCTTCCTATTTGCAATGATCGCGAATTCACTAAGAAAAAGTTCGGCGTCTCGAACATTAGCTCGGCCGCCTTGACCGGTCCTATGAATTCCCGGATTTCGCCATTCGGGAAGATCACTTTTGCTCTGCTAGAGTGCTTGCCTGGGGTGGTAGAAAGAGTGCAAGAAACATAATTTCCCATCTGGGTTGAAGGAAAGAGGAGGGATTGAAGAAGATTACAGAGAAAATGGGTTGCCTTTGTGTCTTAGAAATTTTCTTGGATGTGTAGTTATATATAAAAGGATGGAAAGATGACCCAGACTTCGTAGAAGATTCAAAGCCAGTTGTAAACTGTAATGGTTTGACAGTGTAGATAGAGTCCGCGTTGTGAGAAATCCAAAAAGGGATAAAGAAAATGCATTTCTCGTTGTCAGAACGATTGTGCTGTAATTGCGTGTGGGACCTACTTTACCTTCGCTTTTAGTGGCGAGAAATGAGAATCCCATGAGATTCCTTTTAAATGGTAATTGAATTTCTCGGATTTATTTTTCTCTGTTTTTGAGAAAATTGAAACACAAGAGAAGAATCTCTTCAATCATTGACTTTAAACAAATACATTGTAATTTTATCAATCCCTTGGGCCGAATCCTGTTATGATGGTACCGGTCGCCGGATCGGGGGTATCGGTCGCTATCAGATCAGTCCAAATCTATATCGGTTGGATCGTTTTATATATAAATTAAAAATATATATATATTGGACTGGTTGGATCGATTGTGCCAAAAGCAGTTGTATCAAATGGTTCATTTATACTGGAATCGGTTGTATCAATTCAATCCAAAATCTCACGATACAACAATTTCATTGTGACTTGGGACTAAACCGGTCTTAGCCGATCCCAATACGGACTGGATCGGTCCGATCTTCATTCACTATGAAATATGTATAATATCATTTTAAGGATAAATAGATAATTATATATCTGTGTAGACATGTGATCGACCGACTCATTTGATCGTGACTGTTAAAAAGGCTTACCATCTATTGCATTAGTCAATAGTTTTGAATTACGTATATTAACCATTATCGGACGGTTAAGATCGTGTGAGGAGGGATATCTTTTTTTTTTTTTTTAAATCTGTGTGATGAGAGTTTTGGTGGTGTGGACAACTTTAGGCAAACAACTAATCAAATGGAATAAAGCCCGTTGAATGATGTGACCACACATACCTGATTGGTCAAAAGTACAAAATGTCGTGTATACTGCAGGCTTCATAGCCTACATAGTACAACTATACTATCAAAATCCAAACCGTTGACCATAACGCGGCCTCCTTAACGAGATCTTTCAAGTCAAAAGTCAACCAATTAATATAAAGATAATTAATATAAGAAACAATAGTCTAGTCAAAGAGGTATCAAACTTGATCTAAGAGCATTTCCAATCATTCTCTATTCCCTTGAATTTGAGGGAGGGGATAGGGAAAGTAAACTCCAATCATTTTTTATCTTCATTTTCAAATATGAGGATCTCTAAACTTTTTTTCAAATTTGGAAAAAAGTTTAGGAAACTCTCCAAATGCCAACGGCTAAAAATTTTTTTACAACTGCCAATTTTTTTTTCTATTTAATTACTCCTTTCTTCTTCCAACCCAATAATTTTCTAACTCAACTTCTTTCTTCTTCCAACCCAAAAAAAATCCCAATTTTTCAACCCAATTTCTTTCTTCTTCCAACTCAATTTCTCAATTTCTTTCTTCCTCCAACCCAAAAAAAATCACAGCCCAATTTCTTCCAATTATTGATTTTCTTCTTTCTTCTTTATCAGAGCTAGAGCCGTTTGTGCCAAAGTTTTTATCATCAAAAATGAAAAATTGGCAAGATTTTGGAGGGAAAAAAGTAGAGGAAGTAAAATTTGGAGGGCATAATTCATTAAAATGGACTTTTGGGATAAAACTGGAATTTTGAAAAAGATTTGAGGAAATTTTTAGGGGGATGATTGGAGCTCTTTCTCAAATTTGAGAAAATTTTTAGGGGGATGATTGGAGTACTTTTCCTCAAATCTGATTTTTTGAGGAAACTTACCCCCAAATATGGGAAAAATTATAGGGAATGATTGGAGATGCTCTAAGTCGTGTTTCGTGTATACTGCAGCCTCTGCACTGAATTCGAATGCAAACTTCATTCCAAATCCCATTTCCAATGATATTCCTCACATCCAATGTTCAAAGGAAACTTTGACCGAGGAGGGGGGGCAACGAATGGTGGTGGGGTTTTAAGAGACTGTAATGGTTACTTTGTTGCAACTACCGCGAGCTTCATCGGAGATACTATGAATATTGGAGCCGGGATCCTTTGTGCTGGGATCCCGTGTGCTCTACCTGTGCGGTAGAGACAATTCAGGAGGACAAAATGATAATTTTTCTCTCGGGGGCCACATCCGAGGGCAAAATTACCATTTCGGCTCCCCGGAATTGCCTCTACAACACACCGAACACATAACACCCAGCACAGAGGATCCACGTCCTGAATATTATTGTTGAAGCATGGGCATGCAGCAAGGGAAACCTTACTTCTTGCCTTCTCTTGAAATATTGAAAAAATCATTTTGGAAGGAGATTCACAACTTGTAATATCCCTACTAAACAATGACAACGAACCTCCATGGTCCATCGATACACTAATCTTTGACTGCAGGAACCTCAAAGTTTTCTTTCAGGGATGTAAAGCTTACATGCATATCGGGAAGTAAAATCCGTTGCCAATCAACTAGCTTATAAAGGCATCATTACTCAGCACTCACAACTCGTCCTATAGAATTATTAGAGCTAAAATTACTAAAATACCCTAAGCTTTAAATTAAATTCTAGGTTGCTATTGTCGGACTCCGGCACACCAACTTAGAATTTGACAATGATGAATGGGTCAATAGTCGGGCAGGTCAACTCGTCGAAATATAGAGTGCCACGTTAGTATTAGTTATCATGAGAGAAAATGAGAGTAACAACTGAATTTAATGAGATGGTGGCCCTTGTCACCATCCTAAAGAGTGTAAAGGCCTATATAAAGCCTTACAAGGCTCAGGCAAGGGGAACTTGTTATAAACTTTAGAAAAGAGACTTTTGAGAGAGCTGGAAAAAACTTCTTTGTCTTTTCAACCGGAGAGAGCTGGAAGAAACTTCGAAGGCATTGAAGTAAGCGACACATCAATTGAACCGCCTAAAGAACAACCTCCTCAGGTAGTAGCCTCGGAGGCTCATACCAGTAGGGTTCCTCCTCTCCCTCGAGAAGGTATTCCTACTAGGTATACCAGCAGAATGCCTCCGCCATTCTTTGAGGGGTTTTCCTCTGGTAAGCTAGTCTTCCTTTCTGCATAAAATGACATTGTGATGTTGTGCTTTGGATTAACTGTTGTGAATTTTCTTGTAGCTCCTTCAGCAGCAAAGGAAAAGACTCAGGAGTCTGGAGCTGTTCTTCCTGCCTTGCCACCAAAGGATCATGGCAAGGCTCCCATAGGAGGGCAGCGAAGAGAGACTCCAAGTGTCGCGAAGGATCTTCCCGCTACAATTCCCAGTGTGGCAGGGTTTCCAGTTGCAACTGTCATAACTTCTAGCAGTGCCACTGCCAGAAGGGAAGAATGGCAAAAAGCTTTGAGGGAAGCTGAAGAGATCTTCGAAGCTGTTCCTGTAATCACCGTCTTCCCTATTTCTGATGTAAGTGTCATACGCTTTCATCTCTCTTTGATATTACTTCAAATGATGTATGAAACTGAAATTGTTTGTTCCTTTTGCAGGATGAGGATGAAATAACTTCCCCTATTCCTTCAAATATTAGAGAAGGAACAGGGAGTGATGTGGGAGCGGTTCCTTCAATACAAGCCGAAGCCAAAGTTGTTGCCCTGAATAAGGAGGAGGTCCCATTAGCACCTTCCTCCGTACCTGAGGCCACAACTGTACATTGTGAGGTGGTTCCTTCTGTCCTTGCTGCTCCAGTCCAAGAGCCCATCATTCCTGCTGTTGATCTCGTGAGGAAGGATGTTGCAACTGAAGTTGTTCCTCAAGTAGAACCGTCCATGCCACCTCCTTCAACTCCTACTTCGATTATCCAAGCACCCTCAGGAGTTCATGTTTTCACTGAAGCTGCTTCTACAACTCCTGAGGTTGCAGTCTCTTCTGGTGTTAAGTGCAAGAGAGGCTCCTTTGCTATACCAGTCGTCCAGAAGAGGAGAGAATTGCCTCCTGATCTTACAGATGATCCAAATGAGATGGTGGGAAACTACTGGATGGATTTGATCAGGGTAACATATGGAGAGCTACTGCCAGCTACTGTGCTTCCAATGCAAAAATTCAGAAGTTTTGGCTATAGGGAGCTGTGCAAATTATTGGAGATAATGAGCCGTCGGAGTCTCCAAGATATTACTTTTGAAGATTTGGAAGATTGGGTGAGGATGGTGGCATGCTTGAAGACCATGGGTTTTCAGTTGGATTGGTTGGAGAACTGCTTGGAGCAACTACAAAAGTGCGGAAGGTCAATAAGGTTAAGGAGCTTGAAGCTACTGTCTTGGCAGAGACTGAGGAGGTGAATAAGCTGCAGGAGTGCTTTGAGAAGTGCAAGGCAAACACAAGTGAACTGACAGAAGAGATTGCCCATCTTGATAAGATGAGGAAGGATGATGCTGAGTTAATGGCACAATTCCAGCAGGATGAGAAGGAAGCAGCTCGTGTCTTAGCCAAAGAACAAATAAAACTTGTGGAGGCACAGACTGCTCTTATGAGGACAAGTATTCCAGTTCCAGGGACATCAAGGCTAGGACTGCTTGGAGGAGCCTTCAAAGGCATCACCGAATCTCAGCTCACTGGAGGACAGTAGTTTCATTTTGTTTTCTCTTGTAATGTACTTCTGACGTATAGCATTCTTTTGTATACAATTTTTTTTTTTTTTTTTTGTAAAGAATAGAATTCTTTGTAAATATATCCCTTCATATACTTAATAAATATATTTCTTCAACCATTTTCCATTTACAAGTTCTTCATTAGCATTTTCTTCCAATGGTAAGATCTTATAACATCCAGAGGCTTAGCAGAAATTACTTCAAATGGTCATTCCCACTTAGGAGCAAACTTAGGCTTAATAGCGTTACTTCGTGCATGCCATGTAGCTCGTAGGACTAATTCACCAACTTGGAAACTTCCAGGTCTAACTAGCTTGTTATAAGCCTGAGTTATAATTTGATGATAATGCAAGTTACTTTCCAAAGATTTTTGCCTTTTCTCATCCAAATTATCTAACTACTGAGCACGTATAAGAGCAAAGTCTCTAAAATCCCAATCCACCCCGCTTGCATGTAGAATTCTAGCTGAAGCAACTTGTAACTCAACTGAAAGGAGAGCTTCTGCTCTACTAGAAAAAATGGAGTTGCATTTGTGGCCCTATGCTTGCTCATCCTGTATGCCCAAAAGGGTTGAGATAGGGATTCATTCCATTTTGTAGGCTGATCATACACCATCTGCTAAGGATTTTGATCAAGGTCTTGTTTGTGGCTTCGTTTTGAGCATTCCCTTGAGGGTAGTAGGGAGTAGACTTATTATGCAAAATTCGATAATAAACAGTAATTTCCCTGACTGGCCTGTTAAGGAAGGAAGTTCCATTGTCTGTGATGATCCTTCGAGGGAGACCAAAACGGAGGACAATATTATTCTTGATGAACTGAGCTACAGAAGCTCCATTAGCCCTTCTCAATGGGACAGCTTCAACCTATTTTGTGAAGTACTCTGTAGCCACTAATATCCAAGAGTGTACACGCTTACTCCTAGGATTAATGGGTCCAATCAAATCCAGGCCCCAAGTATGAAATGGCCATGGAGAAATAACTGACTGCATTTCTTGAGAAGGTTTACGGGAAATATTATCCTGAACCTGTCACTTCATGCATTTTTTCACAAAATCTGTTGCATCCGCTTCCATCGTAGGCCAGTAATAGCCTATGTCTTGGTGTTGCTTGTATAACTTTTTTTTCCTTGATGTGGTCTAGATATACCACCATGGACTTCTCGAAGGACAATGAATATCCCTTAAGTACCCAAGCAACGCAAAGGGGTATCATTGATGCTCATGCGAAACAGTTTTTCTTGCTCCATGTAAAATCTAGGGATCTTACGTTTGAGCTGAAGAGCCTCAAACCTATTTGAAGACAGAACTCCATCTCGAAGGAATTTGATATAAGGCTCCCTCAAATCTGTGAACTCGTGGATTGGGAAAGCTTCTGCGACATCAGGTGGTTCTTGACACTTGGCGTAGGAGAGTTGTAACCTAGCAGCCTCAAATGCCATGGAAGGCCAATATACTCCTGATCTTTGCAGTCGTTTGTACAAGGCAATAGAGTCTGGAAGCCCACAAGTACTGTCATGCATAGCTTGCATCTTTTCCGTGGCTTCCTTCGGTCCAATGCATCTGAAGAGAGCTCCACTAACTCCTTTATAATAAAGAACCTTACATTGCTTAGTAAAGTTTATCAGAATCTTCAACGGAATAGTAGAAACGAGGTGGGGAAGATTATCTAAATCACAGATAATCTGATACCTCCAGTCTCGTTCTGAAATGGGTTCTTCATCCTCTTGAAGTAGTTGAGTGGAGGGAGTAGTCATTCGGATGACTTCTAAGGTAGTTGCGTCCAATTTTATTTGAAGTCTGCTTCCCAGGTTAGCTAAGCATCAGCATGCTTATTCTTAATCCTTATTGTATAAGTCAAGGAATAACTTGTGAACCTTCGAAGTAGAGCCTGTATGACAATCATGTAAGGAATTAAGTCAATTCCTTGACTGTGAATTCTTCATTGATTTGAGAGATAATCAAGAAGGAATCTCCAAAAATTTGAATGTTTTGAACATTCATCTGACGCGCCAAAGTAAGACCAATTAGCAGGGCTTCATACTCCGCTCTGTTGTTGGTGCAAGGAAAATCCAGTTTAAAAGAGAAGGAAAACTGTTGACCGTTTGAAGAAACTAATTCAATCCCTGCTCTACCACCTTGAGAATTAGATGACCCATCAAACTTCATCTACCATTCCTCTTCAGAAACCCCAAATACTTCATTCATGTCATCCTTCGCTTTTTCATGAGTAGAGAAGGCAGCCAATAGATCAGCAACAGCTTGTCCTTTAATAGCCCTCGGAGTATCGCACATAATTTCAAACTGAGATAGTTGGAGTAGCCATTTGATGTGTCTTCCATAAAGAATAGGCTGAGAAGGAAGATACTTAACAGGATCTGTCCCGGTCACAAGGTGAATTGAGTGTGAATGCAGATAATGCTTTAGCTTGTTCACCATGTGTACTAAAGCTAGACAAGACTTATCTACCCTGGAGTATCTGATTTCAGCCCCCTGTAGAAGCCTACTGACATAGGAAACTGGTCTTTCGAGGCCTTGCTCATCTTTTTGAGCAAGTAGACCTCATATGGCTTGATCAGTGAAGGCGATGTATAACCTGAGAGGTTTTCCTCGAATATGAACCATCATATTGTGAGGATGGGAGAGTACTTGCTTGATGGCCTCGAAGGCTTGTTGATGTTCCTCCTTCCAGTCAAAAGGTACATTCTTTTTCAGGAGAGGCATAATAGGAATGAGATAAGCAGAAAGTCCGAGTATAAACCTTCGGATGTAGGACACTCGCCCAAGGAATGACTTAAGCTCCTACTGAGTTCTAGGAGAAGTTAAATCAATGACAGCCTTAGCCTTCGTGGGTCTAAGTCAATTCCTTGTCTATGGACTATAAACCTAAGGAATTTTCCAGATGAAATCCCCGAAGGCACATTTCGCAGGATTCGTTTTGAGTTTATACATCCGGCATCTTTGAAATACCCTTTCTAAGATAGCAAGATGGTCTTCACGTTTTTGTGACTTTATAACTAGATCATCCACATAATCTTCAACTTTCCCATGCATCATGCCATGAAATATAGCAATCATAGCCCTCTGGTAAATTGCACCTGCATTCTTAAGACCAAACGGCATGACTGTATAATAGAAGTTTCCCAAAGGGGTTCTGAAAGCAATTTTTTCAGCATCCCTTGGGTCTATAAGGATCTGGTTATAACCTGAAAACTCATCCATAAATGAAAACATCTCATTGCCTGTAGCAACATCAATTAATATATCCATTTTGGGTAACGAGAAATCGTCTTTTGGACAAGTTTTATTCAAATCACGAAAATCTACACAACATCTAATTTTCCCGTTCTTTTTTCTTACAGGGACAACATTAGATAGTCATGAAGGATGCTGGACAGGTTTGATAAAGCCTGCTTGTAGAAGCTTCTCAATTTCAGTCTTGATCTGCATCTCAATGTCTGGCCTAAAGATTCTTGGGGCCAGCTTGATAGGACATACTTCAGGAGAGAGATGAAGCCTATGAGTCACCAACTCAGGATCAAGACCTGGCATATCATCATAGCGCCAAGAAAAAACATCTTTGTACTATGAGAGCAACACTATGAAGCCTTCCTTCTGCTATGGCTTAAGAAAAGAAAAAATTTGTATGTCACGACCCAAACTTTAAGGAAATTCTCGTTAGAACCCTTACGTTTCTGGTGACCTATGTGGGCAAGTGTGAGTGGGCGGGTGTGCGATGCACTGGGCGAGCTACCGGTTGCACAATCCCACATCACCCGGACAGGTGAAGGTGATGTACTTATATGTATATTCACACCCTACTATGACACAACGCGTTTTAAAGCCGTGATGGCCGTGAACCCAATCAGAACTCCACAGTTAAGCGTGCTTGGGCGGGAGTAGTACCGGGATGGGTGACCCCCTGGGAAGTCTAATTCGGGTGAGCAAAAAGCGGACAATATTGTGTCAGGTGGGGTGGGTTGTTACAACGTTCGAACCACAACTCTCTCCAATCGGAATCGAGAGTGGTAATCAATATAGAACCGAAATTAACAGAAATTTAATAAACTTCTAAAGAATCTAATTTATTTGAAAATAACTAAAAGATAACTATCTATTACATCCATAACAAAGAATAAATCTGCTGCGGAAAAGAAAATATTAATGTCCTATTTCAAGTAAAAATCAAAATCCCTAATCATATACATAGTATCTAATCTATGAAATAAAACGATAAATCCGGTAGCAAAACTTCACGTAGAAATCACTCCAAGCCTTGATTATTTTCAGCATGTTCATAATAAAGGAATTCATCTTGCCCTTCAATTTCATTAATTTCCTCATCTAAATTACCTGAAATGGTTGTCATAAGACATCAGCTACACTTATCCCAGTAAGTAAAGTCAATTAAGTAACAATCTTTACCGAAAATAGGGTCTATATCGATATGCAAATATATAACATAAAAAGAATACTTAAACATGACAAATATGCAGATAATGGGATGCATGATCAGATTATTAATGTATGAATGCATGCTCATGCAACAAGACATATTGATCATCAAGTGTGATCCATGCAAAATATTATGCTGTGCAAATATGCATACTGTTTAGAATTCAAATTATGTAAGTCTCACACTAGACCAATCAATTACTGAGCAAAAATGTCTTATCGAACCATTCCCCCGCATACACGGCCACTCTCAGTAAG
>JAUPMG010000017.1:5255790-5269254 GCA_031762675.1 Pachysandra terminalis
AGTGTCACCTGGCGACACGCCAGGCGACACCGACATTGCGAACCTTGCTTAAGACTTAATAAATTAAAATCATATTAATAATAATTTAATATGTAAAGAATAATTAACTTTTTTAAACTCTTTGTGGAGTATGGACTGTGTTAAGACTAAAAATGCTAAATAACTTTCAAACCCATCTTTTAGTCTTTTATCACCGTCCCTTCTTCTCCCATCATCTTCTCCGTGACGATCCGACTTCCAATTCTAAGTTTCTAACAGTGGAGGCTTTTTCAGTTCTTCATCCTCATTAAGATACAAATACAACCCTCTCTCTCTCTCTCATTGGGTTTTTGCTTTTTTTTTTTCCTTTCAATATAGATACTTATTTGTTCGCCCTCTCATTCTCACACGGATCTCATTGGTTTTTTCCTCTTTTTCTTTCTTTCAATATAGATACTTATCTTTTATCTCTCTCGGCCTCTCACTCACACGCACCGACGCACAGGGTACGGCCCTCTCTCTCTCTCTCTCACACACACTGTTGAGCCTTTCACGAGCTGAGCCAAACCTGAGCCGAGCCTAAGCCCGAAAAATTATACTGAGCTTGAGCTGAGCCTGAGCCTTGTCCAAATTTTATGGGCCTGAGCTGAGTTGGGCTCGGCTCGGTTCGGCTCGTTTACAGCACTATCTGTAAGTACCATTTTTGAGATCCATTGTTTGTCATATTTGACATCTGTTGACACTTTAGTGCTAAAACAGGTAATTCTATGTTATTGGATTCCATTGGACAAAAAACGATAAGATTTTTCTTTTTTCTTTTTTAGCAATGGCTGAGTATGAGATTGTAGATGTACATTACAATAAATTCCACTTGCCTAATTTTGTTTATCCCCTTGCTCAAGGTTTTTTTAATGCTGATCTGCTATTGAATGCCAGTTTTTTAACACAGTTTTAGTTTGGGCGTTTTCTTTGTCATAGATATTATTTCTATACAGTTTAAGAGGATTTAATAATTTTCATTGGTGGACCATCACAAGTCCAACAACCAAATATCTCCCAAGTCCAACAACCAAATATCTTGGATTTTGAAGATCTTTTCCTTTGAAATTTTCATTTGGAACATTGTGAATCAAGGATATTGACCGTGTAAAAGTTAGTGAAGATGTGGCTAAAGATAGAAGTAATGTTTATGCAATTATCGATTTATTTTTTACTATCCTTTATTCGTTCTACTTCTTCGTCTTTGTCTTTGTCAATTTTTTTATTTTTATTTTTTAAAATACCCAATCAAATAACTACAAGCTTTATCTTGGAATGTCATGAAATGAACAATGATGTATTTGCAACTGAGGATTTCATGTCTGCTTCGAAATACATGATTAGATGCCCTATTTTACTGTATTGGTACCTAGATAAGTTAGGCATGCCAAGATTTGATTCTAAATGAATCCAAATAGAATTATGTAGTTATTTATTGGTGAATGAGTTCTTGTAATGCTTGGATAATGATGATGAGATATGTCAATGCTTTTGGTAAAAACACTTACAAAAAGCAATTTCAAATGAAGTGATTCACCAAAACGCTTATTTCTATTGTAGCTGTCGATTACCTGCTTCCTCAAATTGCTTTAGTGAGAATCAGTTTGCTCACTTCAATGACATTTTTGTCGAGATTATTTTTATCTTAATACTAATTTATAATACCGATTTTACCATTTTTTTTTTATCTTCTTGGTCTAAAAGCACTTCATAATAAGCCTTTATCAAACACTTATCTTTCCATCTAAGGCAGTTTTTACAAAGCACTTTATAGGATCAATTCCGCCGGAATTGCTTCTTCTTTTAGGAAAAATGCCAAACAGGGACTTAATAATTACTTTTATGGTGGAGTTCCATGTCAAATAACCAAGATACACCTGGAATCTATATTCACAATTCAGATAATATCAATTCAAATCTGGAAAATGGAGCCTTTTGCATATCAAGTTTAAGTTGTCACTCCATAGTCATTATACCTGTAAAGTGTAGTCAATCCTTGTAGGACTAATAAAATAACATTCTAGCTACTCCTTAGTCATATCGATAAAAAAAGTTGCTTCTTAATCTTCTTATGAACTTTTAATATCAAGGATTCCTAATTCATCCCAGAAAAAAATGGACTTCTTATAACTTTTACACTTCTGGAAATACTTTCGTAGATAAGATACTTGGGTGGGACTGACCAATATCCTGGTGCAGATTTAATGCACAATTAGCTATGAGATCCTTTCAAATGCCTCAAAAAGTGGAATCGGGTGACATGGATAATATATGGCTTGGTCCTATTTCTACAGCTAGATATTTTGGGTCTCTAATGTTCCGATTGGGGGGGTTTGCACATATGCAACGTGTCAATTGATAATGCATTTCTTAACTCCATAATCTAGAGTTAAGAAACATACTATGTTACCACAGTTTACTTTTGCAATTCACATGATTAAATAAAAAAATAATACAAAAAAAGATAAAATACATTGAATATCATTGTTTCCTGAGAAAAGTTTATTTCTCCATTTAAGTAGAGAGCTTTTATTACTATTTGTTCTCGATTGGTGTTCATGTTTTGGAACTGTTATGTGGCTATTAAATATGTTTTTTCACCAACAGATATTTGTGAAATATAAATACTCATGCGTTGCTATTGTATCTTTGAATGATGTGCAATAAAAATAGCATCGAAGTATAGATTGTATTATCTTATTTTCAACTTTATTGAATGCACATTATGGGATATTATGGAATATAGACAGTTTGTTTATGATTCTAACTTATGCATAAATTCATACAAGGATTAATGTCCATAGCAGTTCTTGCTCATCCCACAATGGTATGATTTCACTTACAGCTATTAGCATTAGAAAAAATTTTAGGTCATGATGCATTAAGAGAAGCCCCATCATCTAACTATTGAAGATAGCAGCAATGGACTATATGCTTTGTGGTACAGAAGAATTTAAACCGGCCGGTTGAACTGGGGATTTTTACAAACCAGCCATGGGTCCAACCGACCGGTCATAAAAATTTACAGTTACATCTTACCAAACCATCAATTGTACAAAAGAAAAAAAATCTTACAACTTACCAAATAAACCATGGTCTTCCTTCTTTGTTAAGGACTCATCAAAGAATTACTCTTATTAGTATTCTACCACAATTTAAGAAATGGATTTTCTTTGATTAGGATTTTGAAAATTACTCTTACTAGTATTCACCACATTTTTAGGAAACAAATCTTTTTTGATTAGGATTTTAATTAGGGAATTAGGGTTTTATAGCCTTTTGAACTTGCTCTTTTACCGTCTCTCTCTATCTTTTTCTCTCTCTCTCATCAGTCACCACTAAAGTTTCACCATTAAAGCTCCAAAAAGGTAAGTAATTATAAAATCTCTCTCTCTCTCTCTCTCCCTCAAATGGGAGAAATACTAGAGAAGAGTAATTAGGTGTGTTTTGATCTTAAAACCGGTTGAACCAGAGAACCATTATCCATTCTCTTTTCTGGTTATTTGACCGGTCCGGTTCTGACAACATTGCTGTGACCTTGTAGGTCTTTCAATTGGAAACATTAAAATCCAACTTAGGTAGCTTTCCAAGAAGTAAACAAGCAAAATCTTACCCATTTCCCCCTCACTCTAAATTGAATTGGTTTAAAAATAGTAAAACTAAAACTGTGTTTTATATGTGTCAAGAGACCCAATCAGCTCAGAAACTGTACTGGGTCAAACGGTTCCCTAGTTTTAATCAGACAGTTCCAATTGACCTTGGTCTACTCACTAGTCTGGTCAGTCTGATTACACCACACTATATGTATGCGTAAGATAAATTTGAGAAAATTGAGACGGGGCAGTTGCCCCCCTTGCCTGCCTCGTCTGCCCATGTCAATGAGTATAGTTTGTGTTATCAAATGCTTTGAAGAAATACGAGGAATTTGAGGTTCCCAAGTTGTTGCATGTATCAAGATGTAAATGGTAGAGGATTTTTCCGTTTGCTTGGGAATTGCCAAATAGTGCTAACATGCAACTTAGATAAGGACTGAAGGGGTAGGCATTTGAAGTGTTAAACTGATGTTTAGGAGCCTAGACAAGATTCGAAGAATCATTTGGTAGAAAGTGGAAGGTTGCGGCTTTGGAATTCAGATCTGATGGTCAGAATCAGAATAACAAGTTGCTCAATATTTTGGAGATGAGAGTTTCCAAATCTAATTTCTATTATGGATTGTGATCTAACTATGAACTTTAAAGCTGCAATGTTTTTATTTTGATTTTAACAATTTTGACATTATCATCTAATTACAGATTTGGAGTGGAAACTCATCTACGTAGGATCCGCCGAGGATGAGACCTATGACCAACTCTTAGAGAGTGTGCTTGTTGGGCCTGTCAATATTGGCAACTATCGTTTTGTGTTTCAGGTAATCTGTATTGCATGAAACCCATTCCCTCAACCTCACATGCTATTTGTCTGCATGTTAACCAAACTGCCAATACAAGTATATAACAACAAAAAGATGCCTTATCGCAATTAGTTGGGGTTGGCAATACGAATTCTATTCATCATAATCTGTCACAAACCACATATTCAGTTAGATGATGAGTATCTAAATCTTCTTGGATTGATTCCATCCATGTTCTTTTTGATCTTTCTTTCACCCTTTAAGATCCTTTAATGAGTATCACCTCACACCTTCTCACAATCGCCTCCCTAGATCTTCATTTTATATGCCCGAACCATGCCAACTTACTTTCCTTTATATTGTCTCTTATTTGTGCAATGTATAGACACTCTCGGATGTGTTCATTCCTTACCTTAGATCCTAGTCTTCTTACATATCAATCTAAACATCCTTGTCTCAACAACTCTCATCCCATGTACGTATTGCTTCTTTGTTGCCCAACATGCTGATCCACACATCATAGCAGGCTTAATGGCCCCACCCTTAAAATTTTTATTTTGATAGTGATTGGAGCACGCTGATTGCATTACACTCTGGAAGCGGCTCTCCAATAAAGCTGTCCAACTTTCATTCTATGTACAAGCTCCTCATCAATATCCTGCACTTTATGGATAATTAATCCAAGATAGCGAAATTGATTACTTTTAAGAATCCCTTGATTCTCAATTTACCTGTTGCTTCATCTCTACTTTTATTGTTGCAATATTAATCAATCCCAATGTAAATTTGTTGGACTTTTTGATAGGCAGACCCTCCAGACCCAACAAAGATACGGGAAGAGGATATTATTGGAGTGACGGTGCTGCTGTTGACCTGCTCTTATATAGGGCAGGAGTTTATCCGAGTGGGGTATTATGTGAATAACGATTATGATGATGAGCAGCTCAGAGAGGAACCTCCCCAAAAGGTGTTGATTGACAGAGTTCAAAGAAACATCCTGACTGACAAGCCCAGAGTAACAAAGTTTCCAATTAATTTCCATCCCGAGGTGAACGAAAATGGTGGACAGTCTGCTCCTTTATCTGATCATCCTACTGAATTTGATGAGCATAGAGAACGGCCGCCTCCCACACTTGATCATCCTTCTGATGGACATGAACCATGAGTCCTAAACCAAAGGGACAGTCTGCTCAGAGCAACAAAGTTTCCAATTAATTTCCATCCCGAGGTGAACAAAAATGGTGGACAGTCTGCTCCTTTATCTGATCATTCTACTGAAATTGATGAGCATAGAGAAGGGCCGCCTCCCACACTTGATCATCCTTCTGATGGACATGAACCATGAGTCCTAAACCAAAGGGAAACAAATTGCATTCTAGAAGGTCTGTAAGCGTAGCCTGTTGGCCATGCTTCAGAATCAGCTGTTGTTCATGATAGGGTACTGTGGGAATTGCATAATCTTGATGAGGTTTTTTAATGAAATGTTGTTCGCTGTGGGCATGTTTTGGGTTGCTAAGCTGGGGGTTCACCAATTAAAGTTGTTTCCTCAAATTTTGAACTGATTTGATAAATATTATAATGGGAAAGATCTGAATTTTGTGGTTATTAATGACACAATTTATTGCCAAGGAGTAGAAGATGTAATTTATTAGCCTGGGAACCCAATCAGAGAGATAATATCAGGTTTACTATTGAGAAGTCCAATGCATAGTAGGGCACAGGTTGATACTGATATAAATGGTATACTGACCTATCTGAAGGGTCCCTGATCATGAAAACGATTAGGATTGGATGCAGCATATGAGAAAGGGGACACCCAAAATAGTACTGCTTAACTCGCGTGGCTCACAAACTATATTTGGTAACCAAGGGACCCTATGGATAGGCCATGTGGATGCCATTTGAACCTGAAGTAATAGATTTTATCATGTTTAATAACAGACATCAAATTCGTTAATATTTTTTAAATTGTTTATGTGAAAGAGGTTAAATTTGCGTTTTAGGTTGGAAATCCTGTACAGTGGGATGGTCAGTGGCAATTAAAGGGTGCCATATGTACATGGCGATCGCGTGTTAAGATAGAAGCCAGTTAAAGTAAAAACGGGTTTCAGGTTCATAGATCCTTTAGGCTACGTTTGTCCTGTCTTGTGCTTTTGGATAAGCACACATTGAATAAGTGGCTCAATTATGAAAGTTTAGGGGTAAAATATGTATTATGAAAATATTATTAAAGTTTAGAAATAACATTTATCTAAGTGCTTATAAAAGTTTAGGGGGAAAATAGATATTATGAAAATATTACTAAAGTTTAGAGAGAGTTTTCTGCTTAAGTGATAAGAGAAGCTGTTCTCAACAGCTTCTCCTTATGAGTAGCCTTCCTCTACTGCTTATTGATAAGTACTTACTCATTAGGTGTTACGAAATACACTTTTAATTTTAAAAAGTACTTTAATAAGCTATAAGCTGAAATAAGCACTTATATAAGTCGGGCCGAACGCAGTCTAGGTTTTTAGAAATGTCAGTCACTCTTTTTAGTGGGGGCCACACTATCCATGTGGCTCCCTCTAAATGGGGATGTAACAATGGCTGTAACCATTCCGTTGTAAAAGGCTAAAAAAGTCTCTCCCTCTTTCTCTCATTTTTTTTTCCTTCAGGTGGAATCATATCCTGCAATCTCAAATCCAAACCATGAATAGCTCTTACTAGTAGCTGCAACCAAACACACCTCAGTTGTGCTCATTCATCCAAACTCCTAAATAATCTAGGCCACCATTGAGTGTACATAGCACACCAAAGCAAATGGATATAACCCAGAAGAGCAAAAGGCCCAACTGAAGGAGGAGAAGGATGGCATCATTAACTACAGCCTCCTGTTTCTTATCCTCTTCCAGTTGGGTCGTTCCAAACACATCCCAAACTTTCCTCAAACCCCCCCAACTCCTTCCACAAAACCATCCCTTAAAGACTACAATTCTCCTCTCCAGATTCTCTGCAGTAAAGTCCAGAGCAACTCTAGATGAAAAGGACCAACAAACAACCACTACTCTTCCACCCCAGGAAGAAAATTCGAGTGAAGTAATTTTTTTTTTTTTTTTTTTGTTATTAATTGTTGTTTTTTTTTCATCCACATGTCCTTATAATAGCTTCCTGCTTCACTGACTGTGTTGCAATCCATTTCAAACAACAACCACTCTTCCACCCCAGGAAAAATCCAGTAAAGTAAATTTTTTGTTCTTCTTTATTTATTTTTTTCATTTATATTGCCTTATAATAGCTTTTTGTTTCACTGACTGTGTTGCAATCCATTTCAAACAACAACCACTCTTCCACCCAGGAAAAGAAATCCAGTAAAGTAATTTTTTTTTTTTTTTCATAATTTTTTTTCTTCCCATTTATGCCTTATAATAGCTTCCTGTTTCACTGACTGCGTTGCAATCCATTTCAATTGCTTAGGGAGTTGAGGAAAGTGTGAAGGTGCTGAAGAATGCTGCCAAGACAAGAAGGGTTGCAGCAGAGGAGGTTCTGTCTGCACTGTCTGTGATAAAAAAGGCAAGACTTGATCCCTCTGAGTTTCTTGGGACCCTTGGTGGATCAAAGTCACCTGGTAGAACCTGGATGCTTATATTCACTGCTAAGGTTTACAATTTTATTTGTTTTTCACTCTTTGTTCAATTTCTTAATGTTCCTTATTTCTAATGGGTACTCAATGGACTCTGGACTCCTTTCGTAGGATCGTATGAAGCGCGGTAGCTATTTCCCGATTACCGCTGTTCAGAGATTTGATGCAGCTGTAAGTATTTTCATTTTCTTCTAGAATTATTATTTCATCACATTTACAGGATTAACATTCTATGATTGAAGTTTTTTCAGTATACTTCACTGTTGTTTGGCATTATCAATATGGGATCATTTCATGGTTGTTAAGGAAGAAAAAACAATGTAGAGAAGAATTAAAAAGAAAATCATGTTACAGAGTCAGACATCAATCAATGTTTGGTGAAGAGGAAATATTATTAGCCTGAATTTGATCCTGTTTTTGGTTATTGAAGACCTGCTGTGTTTGAGAAAGAAAAGGAAATTAATTGTCCACGCTTAACATCAATATCAATAAAGCACCTTAATCCCAACTGGTTGTTGTATGGAATACAAATCCTGTTCTGCCATCCCAATCTATTAAAAACCATGGGTGTCAAATCGTGAATCGAATCGAAAATCGTTAGGCACCACTTAGAATCGAATCATAATTTTGAATCATAAATCATAAGATTCATAGTAATTTTATTAGAAGTAGGGTTTGGAGATTAGTTTTTGGGATTTCTCTTAGGTAAGGGGCTTTATTGTTTAAAATATGTAAACAATATTTCTTTTTGTATATTTAATTGTTTTAGAATACTATATTCTATATAAACAAGGATCAAACGAGAAAAAGGGAGATCGTTCAATAAAAAAGATGTCATTTTTCTTTGCTGTTGCCAAGTTGAATCATTTGAATCATACGATTAAATCGTAAATTTTTAGATTCAAGGTATAGATCTTAAGATTCAAACATAAACCAATTTCTTCACTGATTTGAATCGATCTAGGGTCAAATCGAATCATAAGATTCATACAATGAATTGTAAGAGTTTAACAACAGAGTTAAAAATCGGATCTTCAGTGAGATCATGTGTATTCAAATCATTTCTGACCGACTCCATCCAGGTTCTTTTTAGTTCTGCGTTGCTATTCCTTTTGTGCATTGTCGGTCCCAAGCCTGGGTAAAGGAGGAGGGTTGTGTTAGATTTGCGGCCAAACTAAATCTTTGCTCAACCCATCTTGACATGGAACATGAACCATCATTTCTGTGTATCTTACTGTAAATTTGTTAAGGAGTATTTGATGGATTTCTCTTATGGGATTGCACAAAGTAATAGTAGCTTTGTTGTGCTTTGCTGTATAGTTTTGAGAGATTTAACTATTTCTGGCATGAATTTTCAGGCAAAGAGCATAGAGAATGGAGTATATCTGGGGCCAATTGGATGCTTGACTTTTGAAGGCAGGTTTTCATGGAAGAAGAGAATACTGGCATTTGTTTTCGAGTGTATGCGGATAAAAATTGGACCATTTGCTCCTTTGCAAATAAGCCTCGGGAAAAAAGATGAGAGGGAACCGACAACCAAGGATCCCTTCTTCATTTGGTTTTATGTTGATGAGGAAATCGCCGTTGCTCAAGGTAGAGGTGGGGGGACTGCATTCTGGTGTCGCTGTCGCCGTGTCATATAATTCTTGATCACTTCATACATTATACCCTGTATATGTTTGTATACTTATTTTCTTATTTAAACCCATCTGTAAACCTATAAAGTAGATTGAAATGAATATAAAGGTTAGGAGTTAGAACATCCATTGCTCTTCTTCTTCTTAACTAATCAAAATCCTCAATTATATGTATCACTATAATGTAGTTACAGTGATGTTTATGTTTAGTTAAAATAAACAGAGTTTTTTGTTTTTTTTTTGAAGACCGTATCACTATAATCATAAAATTTCGTTCATTGGGAAATGTGGAGAGCTCATGTATAATCTTCAAGAGAAGGGAATCAAGCTATAAGTTCAAACTGGTGTTTTGGGTTAATACTACTACAAGAACAAAATACCTTAGAATGATACTCTGTATAGCATTAGTTTCAACTTCAATAATGCATTAAAGGATCAATCAATATAATACAATAACATGACATAAATAACAAGTTTTGTACACTTCATTGTATTTATTTAAAACCATTCAAGATTTCCAACTAAAATTATGAACTTCATAATTTTCAGTAGAAACTAGATCTAATTGCAGTACCATACCATGTAAAGTTATTTTGGGAGCCTTGAAAAAGGAAATTTCAAGTGAAAACAATAGAAACAATTTGAAATTTTGAACAATGTTTTGAATTATTTGTGTATATAAGTTTTGGTGGTAACTATTTCTGTTTCTGATACCATGTAGCTATTGTTTTGAAACCATAAAAAGGAAAACTTTTAGTGAAAATGGTAAGAAATTTTGAACATGAACATTCTCCATTAACTGGGTAGAAGTGCTTTACACTCCTTAAGTTTCACTGAAAAATACATAATTCTATTGAATCATTTCCCAATATTCCTTGTATCAGTTTTTATGTAAAATCAAAGTTTCCTGCGAAAATTCACGTGTAGAATTTTTCAAGAAATCAAAATTTAAAACTGTGTAATTTTAGCTGCAGTTTTATCTTCAAGAAACCCAATTTTGAGTGCCATCAAATGTGAATATAATACTTTACACCTCATATCACAAAGTAAACAATTTATGAACAAACATGACAATAACATGATGGTGCAATCTTGAAAAGAGAAAGTAAAGTCTTGCAGTGATGTCTTCTTACCTTGGATTTGAGATATGCCATCAAAGCATCCAGCTAAACAGACAGTTCTTGGGAATAGCCTACATTTGGAGACTGGTTCGGATTTCATGATACGGTATTTTAGATCGGATGAAGTGGAATCCATTTTTTGCTGTAAACTTGGAATGTATCTCCATTTTTGAAGTGTTTACTTTACTAGTTATAATTTACAGCCATTAAGGTTTTGCCTCATTTAGAGTTGCATCTCAAGTCAGAAAGGATTTCTGTTACCTTTTTTTTTGGTGGAAAAAACATAAAAACAGAAAAGACTTGAAAACAGAAAATACACTCAGGTTGGGAAGTCCCTAGCGGTATGCCTTCCCAAATTATAAGAAAGGATTTCTGCTACCAAACCCAACTAATTGGGATAAGGCATTTTGTTGTTGTTGTTGTTGTTGTTGTTGTTGTTATATCTATTATTGACACTGCATCTAATGAGCTTTATGGCGGTGTGATCCAAAGATACAATTGAACCAAGCTAAGCCGTTAACAAGACTGAGTTGAATCCTTATAAGCCCAAGCTGAGCCTCAACCTATTAAACTTTAACAAGCTTTAAACTTCCACAAGCTTAATTTTCGGTAAAGAGCTTAAGGTTGCGTTTGACACTGTTTAATTAAGCGCTTATTTACACTTTTAACTTATTAATGCACTTTTATAAGCCATAAGTGTGCTCGGTTACAATCAACGGGTAGGTTCATAACCACAAGCAGTAAAGGAAGATAGCGCCATAAGATAAAGTTTTATGAGCCGCCAAAAAGGCCGAAAGATGTTAAATTTGTTCGAGTTGATGTTTCTAGGGATTTGGGTTGTACCATGGAAGTTGAGGTTTGATATTTAACATACAAGTAGGGTAAACCCCGGATACATGACCCCACTCACAAGGACCATATATCAGGTAAGCCCGGGGACTCGAACCTGGGAGGCTGGGACCTCCAGGTCTTGAGCTGGAGAGCCTGCCAGTTGAGCTAACCCATGTGGGTTAATGCTATAGACTTAATTGTGGCCCATGCAATATACTTATGACATTGTAACAAATTCTATAATCCTCCATCTGATATTGGCTAGGAAATCTGCTTCTTAAGTTTCTTCTCTCTTGGAGTGTGGTAATCTCCATCTTTCTGTTTATTTCCATGAGAAGATTGAATTTCAGGATTACATGTTCTAGCTATCTGCAGGAATTAAATTTTGTTTATATTTCCTTTTCATTATGAAGGGGAATTGATCAAAGGGGAAAAGAAGTTAATGTTCTGCTTCTCAGTTTCTAGTGATGCTTCTCATTCTACTTTCTTTCGTTCCATGTTTTGATTTGTCCAGTTACAGTTTATGAAGGTGAATTACAGAACACAGATTTATTGGCACCTTCTTCTATTGCATGTGGTGATTTGAAAATAAATACCATAACAGTTTTTCTGATTCAGCGATGTGCTGGTGGCTATGATATATGCGCTTGAGAAGGAAAGAGGAAAGAAAAATGCAAGACAGGGGGTCAGGAGTTTCCTTATTCCTATCTGAGATATCCTCTCTCCACTTCTTTTCACTCATCTCTCCTCTCCCAGATCACCTCTTGCAAAACTGTTCTGATTGTTCACTATTTCCTTATTCTTATCTTGGACTATTTTAATAAAAGTTCTTTTTGTTTGATGTCAAGAGGATTGATACTTGGTCATTTTAGTGGTAGTGTGTCTTGCGTGTAAGCTTGTCCCATATTGGAAACTTACAAGTTTTGATGAGTGGTTTATCTACCCTCTCCTTCCATTAGCCTCTTGTGAGTTTGTAGAGGGGAACAATGAGCACTCGCGTGCACATGAGACCTATTGAGAAGCCTAGGCCCATCCAAGAGGATTTTGAACGCACAAGCTCCAGAAAACCTTAATGTGCATGTTTGCTCGCATCACGTCTTGTGCACACACACGCGTGGTCGAATCGATTCTATCTTTTTGGACAAACCCAATTTCAATTTCTTTGATCGTTTTTTATTGACCGTTGTGATTACCACCTCAGTGATTATCCACGAACGGTCACTAAGTAAGTGATTATAATGTTCGCCTGTGTGTCTATAAAATTTGGGTTCTACATAGAAACAAAACACAACATTTTCTGCTACTGCTCTCTGGTTTCTACTTTCTTCTGCTATTGTTTTCTTAAACATACCTTTTTCGTTTTGCTTCTGTTTTGGCTTACTGGACAAAGAGTGTCTGTATTTGTGGTGGGTTCGTTCGTTCTCTGTTGGTGCAGAACATAACGGAAATATATTGTATGGTTAGGTTGTTGTATCCTGGGGACATCGTGCTTGTATCGGATTTTTTTGCAAGATGTGCAAAACGTCTTAAAGAGAGCAACTTGGTCCGTGCCTCATCCATGCCGCAACTATAAAGTATTATGCTTTCAGTCATTACAATTTATTTGGATGAAATTAGGTAACATCTACCCGAATTTTATTGCTATAATTCCAACACTATCTATAAATATGCTACTTATCACAAATCACTTTCTTGATCATTTTACTATCATGTAAGCCTTCAATACACCACACACACAAGCACACACCCTCACATCTCATCACCATGCACCACACACACAAAGAACAATGTCTCAAAAAATAACCTTTAATTCAAACTCTAATTCGTTCATCAAATCTAAATGTCTCA
>JAUPMG010000017.1:5289615-5305843 GCA_031762675.1 Pachysandra terminalis
GGGTTTGCTATGGAAGACGGGCAAAGATGCAACTGACATGATTAAGAATACGGATGAGAACAAGCAGTTGACGGCAAAGAAAGAAGCTGAGGTGCAGGAGGCAAGATCTGCCTTGTACTCAAGATTGGAGATTATTGGAAACCTTGTACATGATTCTGTTCCTATCTGCGAAAATGAGGTGAGGTATGCAATTCAATTTAACTTTCTTTATTTAATGTGGATTTTGTTGAATAGATTGGATCTAACTTTTCATTTTACCATTTTAAATCTTATTAGGCATATAATGCCATAATTAGATCTTGGGGAGAAAAGCGGATGGAACCAAAACTGAGAAATCATGTTGACCTTGTTGAGCGACTTGGAATTGCAGATTTGAAGAGAGGTATGCAAAGTAATCTATTTTAGGTCTTGCAAACATCTTCTTTTTTGGGTTACTGTTTATACTGATGCAGGACCACAGCATTACGGTAGGTCCAACAAATGTGCAACCAAAGGAAGAGAATAAAAACTATTTTCTTAGGGTTTAGAATATTAGAGAATTGTTATTTTTGACATATGCTTAGGGAAAAACTTAAAAAGTATAAAATATTTAGGAAATTCGTCTAGAAAAAATTATGGATTTGTAAGTCAAATTCTAAAAGGGATTTTGGGTATTTTCTAGTGTTTTAGGATTTTCTATGCATTTATTTTCTAGTGTTTTAGAGAATTGTTATTTTTGACATATGCTTAGGGAAAAACTTAAAAAGTATAAAATATTTAGGAAATTCGTCTAGAAAAAATTATGGATTTGTAAGTCAAATTCTAAAAGGGATTTTGGGTATTTTCTAGTGTTTTAGGATTTTCTATGCATTTGTTTTGGGTTAGGACTCTTGGGGTTTAGAAATAAGCGTATATAAAGGCCACAGGCCCCCAATATGGGTATATGAAGAGTGAAGAAAATTGAAGAAAAAAAGGTTTGTTTTTCAGTTTTAAAATGTCATAGTGGTGTGCAACTTTATAGTAGTATCTTATACTTTTAATATTTTCTTCATTGCACACTGTCGGATTTCTATGGAGTAAATTAGGAAATTACTATTTCAGTTTTTTTGTAGTTTCAGTTTCCTATTTTCTAGCCTAGAGATTTACTGATTTGATTTTTCAGTTTCCTATTTTCTAGCCTAGAGATTTACTGATTTGATTTTGCTGATTTTATGGCCTTCCTGATTTGGTGGCCTTCCTCTTCTATTTATCTTGTAATCGTCTCTCTTGATTTGAATAACAAGAAATATTATTCTTCTTCTCAAGAAAACCTACACACGCTCTTTATCTTTTCTATAATTTTTTATATATGTTGTTGCATTTACTGGTCCAGGGTGGTTATTATTTCAGTCCCATATCATATAGTAGTATCTTCTACTCTTAATAATTGTCTTCAATGGACATTCTTTATCTTCTTTCCTTCCTAAATATCTATAATTTTTTATATATGTTGTTGCATTTACTGGTCCAGGGTGGTTATTATTTCAGTCCCATATCATATACATTTGAGAATTGTGAGATGGCAGTACCCAAAACTAAAAGTATAAGAGCAGAAAATGACGCAGCACTAACGAGGTACAGCCCAACAAGAGTGGACTGCGTGTACCAAAACTCTCGTAGACCCATCACCCAACAGCATCAATCATCTCAGCAAGGAACGCCCCCACAAACAAGCTATCTCTGGTGACTCCATCCCTAGCCAATCGGGCCGCTATACAATTACCATCTCTTGGAGTATTCATAAAAGAGGCATGGATTTGGCTGCCCAGAAACCTCGCCAGCCTGACATTATGGGTAAATCTCCAAGGGTAATCCTCTGAACCTATCATCCAAGATATCACTGAGGTTGAGTCTCCTTCAATCACTATCTGTCTATACCCCAGTCTAGTAGCCTCCCTAAGACCAGTGAGGAGGGCTAACACCTTGGTCCTCGTCGAATCTTCGCTCTCCACAGGCCCGGAGAAAGCATGTAGCACCTTCCCAATGTGATACCTAAACACACCACCAATGCCTAAATTTCCTGGGTTCCCAAAGGATGAACCATCAAAGTTCACTTTGACAACCCTAACTGAAGGTGCCTACCACCGAACCATCGTCTGTGCCCAATGTGAATATGTCCTGGTGTCCTCCGACCAACCTACCAATAGATCCGTCATAGATGACACTCAGAATGTAGGAAGAACCACCATCCAAGAACATACCAAAAGCAATAGAGTCAATGATCAGGCCAGACGATCTGCTCTTGCCCTCGAATACCCTTAATTCCTCTCCCCCCATAGAATTCAGAGAGTGGCGTGCTAGACCCCCTATTACATCAGTCTACCTCTCTCTCCGAGCTCAGGGAATCTCCCCTGTACCAAAGACTCACTGACCTCCTCTGGCATCACCACCAAACTCCAATTCAGCGAAGAAAAAAGGACCACACCTCCTTGGCCACGGGACAATGCAAGAAAAGATGATCAACTGACTCCCCAGCCTTTCTACACATAAAGCACATATGAGGCGATAATGCACAAGTCGGCCACCTCCCCTGTAGGATGTCACATGTGTTAATCGTATGCAAAAAGGCAGTCCAAACAAAAGCTTTAACCCTAGGGGGAACGAACGGGCACCAAACCCGACGAGAGGGGAAATGAGGACTAGATCGTGGCCGAATGACAAAGAGAAGGATTTCATAGAAAACACCCCACTGCTGCAAGGGCTCCAAATCCTACGATCTCTAGACTCGGAACCAACAAAAACATCCCCCAAGTCATTGAGAAGATCCCCAAGCTTAACTAACTCACAAGAACGCATATCCCTACGGAAGGCCAGATTCCAAATCAAATCAGACACCAACCAAGACAAGACCTCAGAAACAAGGGCATCCCTGACAGAAGCAACCCTAAAAAGACGAGAAAATCGCATTGCAAGAATAGACTCCCCCCACCAGAGATCATGCCAAAAACGAACCCGACTCCTGTCCCCAATGCTGAACCTGACAAAACACGAAAAGGAAGGGACAACCGATACCACCTATTTCTAGATTTTGGAACTAGAACATCTAACTGAAGGATTGCAATCCCAGCCGTTAGAGTGAGCACCAAATTTACTATGAACCACTGTCCGCCACAAGGCATCTCTATCCTCACTGAATCTCCATAGCGATTTACCTAGTAGAGCTGTGTTGCGGTTGGCAATGTTTCCCAAGTTGAGACCCCCTCTCTCTACCTCCTGATAAACCAATTCCCACTTTACTAGATGATATTTCCTGGGAGCACCCCCTCTCCCACAAGAAGTCTCTCTGTAATTTCTCTAGACACTTAACAATCCTACTAGGAGCCTTGAATAACAACAGATAGTAAGCCGGAATATTAGCTGAAGTTGCTTTGATAAGAGTAATTCTCCCGCCTAGAGACAAATACCTTTCTTCCACGACGCAAGCCTCTTGCCAACCTTGTCCACAACCGAATCCCAAAAACTGACCGCCTTGGGATTACCTCCTAGAGGTAACCCAAGGTATGACAAAGGCCGCTCTTGAACCCTACACCGAAGAACTGATGCAAGCACCTCCACCCTATTTGAAGGAAGATTTAGGCCCACCAAACTGCTTTTCTCCAAATTCACCTTCAATCCCGATACCATTTCAAAACATCTGATAATTGACTTAATCCAATACGTCTGACATTCCTCAGCATGAATAAACAATAAGGTATCGTCTGCATACTGCAAGTGAGAAATGCTCACACGCTCCCTCCCAACCTCAAAATCGAAGATCAAACTAAGCTCCTCACCCCTTGCCAAAAAGCAACTTAGAACATCGGCTACCAAAGTAAAAAGGAAAGGTGAAAGAGGATAACCCTGTCTCAACCCACGCGTCTGAACAACTTGACCATGCACCCCTCCCCCTCCATTCCACAAGAAAGAAAACACAACATTCCGAACGCACCCGGATATCCACTTCCTCCAACGAGCTCCAAAGCCTTTCCATTCCAGCACCTTGTCTAAAAAATGTCACTTCACCCGATCATATGCTATTTCCAAATCCAATTTCAAGACCAAACCCTCTTTGCCCATTCTCTTCCATTCTTCACCACTTCATTAGCAATGAGAGCGCTATCTAAAATTTGCCTACTTGCAATGAATGCACTTTGATTCAAAGACACCAAATCCCCAACATCTGTTTTAATCCTCGATGCCAAAATCTTAGCTATGATCTTATACAGACTAGTAGTAAGACTTATTGTTCTAAAATCCTTAAGCTCCATAGCACCAACTTTTTTAAGGATAAGTGCAATAAATGTAGCATTTGTGGCCTTGTTGATCACACCATTCTCATAGAACTCATGTATCACCCCATTAATATCATCTTTCACCGTCTCCCAACATTCTTGAAAAAAAGCCATTGTAAAGCCATCTGGCCCTGGAGCTTTGTCTTTGTCTAGCTCCCAAACTGCATCCTTAATCTCCTGATCCTCAAAAGGTCTCTCCACCCACAGAGTCTGCTGGTTCGATAGTTTCCTCCCACCTAAATTTGACACATCGAAAACATAATCCTGTTCTGACCTGTACAGACCTGAATAATAATGTGAGATCTCCTCGACTATCCTGGTAACATCCTCAACTACCTCTCTTGAAATCTGAAGACCCGCTCTAAGGTTACTCTTTCTCTTTCGTTAGCTACCTTGTGAAAAAAACGAGTATTTGCATCACCCTCCTTAAACCAAGTAGCCCTAGACTTCTGCCTCCAACTAATCTCCTCCTACGTAAGCACAACTTCTAGTTGGTCCTTGGCCACTTTCCTATCCTCAAATTCCTCCCTTGAAATCTCCCTATTCTGCTATGCAATATCAACTCGACCAATGACCGTTGACAAAGCCTCTTTCCTTGAATTGAGATTGACTGAATTCCTTTTTATTCCACTCTCTATTCTTTCCTTTCACTTGCTTTAAAGCTTGCATGAATTGGTACCCTTTCCGGTCCCGATTATTAATAACCCTATCATCCCACCACTCACTAACTTTCCTTCTAAAGTCTTTATCCATTAGCCACATATTTTCAAACCTAAACGAAGACGGACCACGTCTAACCAAATCCTTGGCAAGAAGGATAGGATAGTGATCCGAAGTTGTCCCCTCCAAGATCGACTGGGTAGTCGATGAATAACGATCGTCCCAACAAGACGAGACCAAACACCTGTCCAACCTACACCGTAATACATTCTCCTGGCAATTAGACCACGTGAACCACCCCCCGATCAAAGGATAATCCACAAGACTGAGTTCCTGAATAAGATTCGAGAAATCCTGCATACTTCTAACTACTGCACCTCCTTTACTCCTTCTCTCCAAGGATCTTACCACATTAAAGTCTCAAAACAAACACCACGGCCCATCCCAGACTGCTCTGATACCCCTAATTTCGTCCCAGAATCCCCTCCTAAGTTTCCTACAATTGGGGCCGTAAACCCTAGTCAAAACCCATTCAAACTGATCCACCAAATCAGTGAACTTAACGGACAAGGAGAATCTATCCATTCTAAGAATCTCCCCGGAAACACACTCCATATCCCACATAACCAAGATACCCCCTGATGCTCCCTCTGAAGGGATCACCCCCCAATCCAAATTCCTTCCTTTCCAGGTCTTCCTATCCAAACTAGCACTCACCCTTTCCTCTTTGGTTTCCTGCAAAATAACAATACGAGGCTTGATTTTTTCGCATAGTTCCCTCACTGCTCGTCTCTCGTGGGCCTTACCGAGCCCCCTGATATTCCAACTTAATATCGTCATCAAGTACTAGACGCTTTTCGCTCTCTCACTCTCCTCCTAAAGTACTGTAGACACAACGAAGTGTTTCTTGCACGCGGAAAACCCAAGAGGTAGACCAAGTCTAATCTTCTTGAACCTCTTCACAACCGAGGTCAAGGGAATAGGATTCCCATCCATGTCAGACATAGTCACCTTAAAAAGTCTAGCAATGTCCTCCACCCCCATCCACTCGTCCATGCTACCAAGTTCTGGCTCAACCCTACATCTCTCATTCCACTCATTGCTCCAACTTCCCATTAAAGGGCTACCCAGCTCAGGAGAAACATTGTGCACACCACTTACTACCGGATCCAAGTCTGAAAAGCAATCGGTAATTCTAGTAGCCACAGCAGGCAGAGGTTCACAATAAATTCCAACATCCACCCCACTAGCTGGGACCAAATTCCCACCTAGCTGAACGAAACCTGTACCTTCGAACAAGGGATAGATAACAAGAGGGGTTTTAGCATAAACAAGACACGAGCAAGAACTAACGTTTACCGAAAAATAGGAGAAGGAGACACTGGACTGCACAGCTGTATCCTGATTGCAAATGGATTAACCGTTGGAACCGCCACATCGGAGATGAGCCGAGAAAGCTGATATCACCCCAATGTATACTTAGCATGATCTGAAAGGAGAGGAGGATCAAAGACACCACGTAACCAGCACACTCCGAAGCTGTCATTCACGATAAAGGCGACCTGCCCCTTCTTTAGACCCGACCCCAGAATCAATTCTTCCTTAGACCCCACAGGCATCCACTCGACTCAACTCCTCCTTAGAACACCACAACACCTTCTCCACAGACTGAGAAAACGACCTGACCTGACCATCCACATTAGCCGCCAGTGATGCTGTGAGTCTGAGGTGAAGAAACTTCAAAAGCAGCGAACGCAAGCAAGAAATATCCAATGAAATAGCCTTCAACTGTTCCTGCATGACAACTAAAGGGACCCCTGCCTCCTGTTCCGATGGGACAGCAAACTCTGGCACTACGCGTGACTCCGGTGACGTCAACTGATCTGCTGGCGTTCCCTGCTCAGCTATCTTCTCCGACGCCCCATTCGGCACAATCTCTTTGACTGAGCCCATCTCGGTCTGCACTAATGTAGCTGGAGATGAAGCAGAAATGGCCTGCGACTCAGGCCAACAAGAAGGCACAGCCTACTCCGGTCCCGTCATCCTCGAGCCCAAACCAAAGGAAGGGCGAGCTGGGGACATAGAAGAGCAGCCCAGTAACCGATCAACTGGGCTGGCCCAACAACGAGAGCCGATTGTTCACTAACATCAGGCATACCATCGAGACGCCCTACAATACCTACCGCCTCGGGATTATAATAAGTCGTTTGAGAATTTGGAGTCATTTGAGCAGACCTACCCGACCCGACTGACCCACCCACACCTTCCTCTTCCCTACCCGCAACATCCACCTGCGAGATGTCCGAGACCTTAGCTATCTCCATCGGTTTGATAACCCGATACAATTGAACAGGTACAATCTCAATAATGGTTTCACAAAGGATACCCCCAAAATCTATCAAGATAGACCGCAGAATACGACAAGCGCTGCGTTCCTCAACTCTGAGCAGGATAACCCCGGCCAGCCGTCGAAGATCGAACGGCACTCCCAACCCCCGCAAGCCACCACAGATCTTACCAATGCTGTTGAAGGTGTTAGCTGCCCAACATTGAAGTGGCACACCAAAAATAGCTATCCATAAACCTTGATCGCTCACCAAACCAGCATTGCCAGCGAATCCCGGGTACCATTCCTGGAATTTCAACGTCTCCATACAAGGCAGCCTCTCCAAAGAAACCAGGCTCGTGGCCACCTCGAGCGATGGCGCAAAGAAAACCGCCTCCAAAGCGGACACCAGAATTATTCTGAAGTGATACTTGAGTTCCTTCGACAGGTCCTGCTCACCTCAATCCAATTCACAAATTCCACTGAAGAGCAGAGAACCGAAAACCTCCAATCGTGTAGCTCCTGCTGGCCATCCTGTACACATGTAATTACCGGGACCTTCCCTTTATCCGTGACTCTTCCTACAGTACTGTTAGCTGTAAAGAACGCCTCCACCGACGCGAAGGCTCCATCCCAACGACACCAGCATCCACCTCCACTGCAGAATCTGTACCTCGGCACCACTCCTCCCCCACTGTCCTCCCTCCAACAGAGCTAAAGTATCCCCACCCCAATGAGCCATTAGATTTGGGAATGAGCAGAGACTTCATCTTCCCGGATATGTACCCTGCTGGGATCTTGAGATAGATACCCCCCCTGTTCTGATTAAGCACTGCAAACTCCACCCATTGACCCAATCAGCTAGAACCCAACTCCACTCTACTAACAGCAGCTGATTCTGCTTTCAGAAAGATGCTTCTTAGCCACCGAACCCCTTCCCCACTGAATAAAATGGAACAACTCCTACCCCTACTCTTTTCCGTGATACTCATTGATCGGAATCTACCATTGGAAAATCCTTCCACCTCAAAACACTTCCTCTGGATCTGGAGAGATTTGCGCACGGTCCTCGGTTTCGCCCAACGATTATGAAACTTCTTCCTTACAGGACGCCAGGTGCCATCTCCAACATTCTGCATAACCGCATCGCAATATGAGGCTGCATCCTCACCCCGCGATTGTTCACCCAAACTACTCTGCTCCATAGAAACCAGAGCAGCCCCAGCAACATCATCTGCTGAAACCACCTTCTCCACTGCTACAAACTCTACTAACGCCTTCTCCACTACTGAACCAACCTTCTTCACTGCTGAATGGTTCATTCTTCACTGTTTTTTCCGTCACCGTTTATCCGTCAGATGTAGTTTGCATATTCGTCAACTGAGTAACTTACTCAGTAAGTTGCTCACGTCAAGATGAATTCCTGAGATGGCAGTGGGTAATGGGAAGAGAGTGAGTTTTTGGAAAGACTAGTGTGGTGATCAACTACTTCAAATTAGATTGAAACAAGCTTTTAGTGCAGTCAAGGAGGCCTTAGTGTCAGAGATTATTTCCTAGTCTGTTGATAAACTCTTTTGGTCTCTTCCTTTTTGTAGGGATCCCCAGCCTGTTGATGTTGAACAGATTCCCCCCGTTTTAGTCCTTCTCAATGATGCTTTCATTAATCCTGAAATTGAGGATAGCTTTGTTTGGACTCTTTATCCTAAGGGTTCCTTTTCCATTAAATCTTTCTTTTACTTCTAGTCTTGACAACATGTAATTGTTTTACCTTTTCCACGAGGAAAAGGGTGGTTGATGCTTAATACTCCTAGAGTAAGGATATTTATATGAACCTTGGTTCTTAAAAATAAAAAAAAAACTCGTGATGTCCTCCAAAGATGAAGGTTTATAGTGTTGGATGTCTGTGTTATGTGCCTGAAAAAAGTGGAAATATTGCACACTTATTCTTTGCGAAGCGGCTTTAGCTTTTTGGCATCATTTTTTGGCCGCCTCAATATGGTCGGTTGGGTGATGCTTGCCGACTTGTTACAGGAGTGGCACTTTAGGGGGGTGGATGGAGTAGGGGAAAGAAGATGCATCAGTCATTGAGGACCCACGCAATTTTATCAGGATTATGAGGGGAAAGAATGAGAACATTTTTGAAGATAGAGCATTAAGCCTTTCTCACATGAGAATGTGAGAATTGTTGGGAGATTGCTTTATCTAGCTCGACATATCTTGATAGACACAGTGTGGCTTCCCTTGAGATTAATTTTTTATGGGTGCTCATTTGGAGACCCCAGTCCCAGTCCTTAGCGATAATAGAGGTGACAGGTTACACTTGTATTCCGTGCCTACGGTGGAGGTTTTGCCATTAAAGTTTTAGGCAGAGTCAGTTCTCTTTGGTCTTAACGATGCTAAAAGGTTCCAATTCACCAGTTTTATCATTGAAGTTGATTTGTCCTCCATCTTGAAGTGGTTAAAGAGTTCAAGGATTGGTTCATGGAGGTTGGCGGGATTGATAAGATTAGCTAGATCTGTAGCATGTTCTTTGAATACCTCGTATTCATGGATGCATAGATCGGCTTATGATATTGCAGATGGGTTAGCTAAGAGAGGAACTTATAGAGAGGCGACGTGAAGTGGAAAAGAGAATGAACTAATTTGGTTATTTCATTAGGAAGTAATGACTGTGGGTTTACTGAGTTATGGATTGCTTTTTTCTTTTTTATGATTTTTTTAATGTTCTTGCTTCTTGTATTTATTAATGCTCTTTTGATTTTTTTTTTCTTTTGTTCTTGATGTAGTGGCTCTTATATGTACCACCTCGATATATTTTCTTGAATAAAGTATCTGTTATTCATCAAATAAAAAAAAGGGAAAATGTTGCTTTGGCAATGAATTGACTACACTGGTATCTATTGATCAAAAGAGGGGATCAACTGCCCTACTTTCAATTGTACTTGAAAATAAACCAAACAGATTTTTTTAATGAATGACAATGATTTTATAACCAAACAGAATTAAAACTTTCAGATTTTAAAAACTTCCTGATTTATATTGTAACATTGACTAGGACTCAAAAAGTAAAACTCATTGATGATAATAGAATTTCTATGATTATCAGTGTAGTAACTTCTGAAATAGGAACTCTTATACTGCCATATATTGAAAAAGAAATTGCTAGACCCTTTCAAACCCAAATAAACTTTTGAGACCATTTATATATTGACTAAACCATTGTGCATACTTTCTCTGGCCCTATTGGAGAGGGGAATGTGATCAGAGCATTGTTTTAAAACGCTAAGGCGTGAGGCGAGGCGTTTCACTCGCCTGAAGTGTGCAGCGTAAGCCTCACGAGCACACCTTTTGAAGATAAACAAATAATAAAATACAAGATATTTATATACAAATACAAAATAAATTAAATAATAATTGTATTCATGTCATGATAAGTGACAAAATTAACGATTAAAATACAATATTAGTAATTATTTACTTAACAAGGTCAGCTAGTGTCAATTTGTAGTTAAGACCTTTATGTTGCTTAAAAACGAGTATTAAATCAATTTTCTCAAAATTGAGAAAATTAACCAGCCTAGCTAATGAGGTTTATGCCTTATGTAGGCATACATTTTTTCTAAGTCTCAAAACATAAGACGCACGCCTCACGAGAAAGGTGCATCTTGACGCATTTTTTTTAATGCCTCGCCTTGAGACATGTCTTGAGGCATACGCCTCAGACACCTTTGCAAACACTGGATCAGAGCAAAGAAGTGGGTTTTAGGAGGTGAGATATTAGAGGTGTCGAGATCTGGAGGTAGATGGGTATTCGGCTCTTTTTATTTCATGGTTATTACAGTCCCAGAATTGTGCTTGGAGCCTCGTGCATTTTGTCGGTTTTTTTTTTTTGTTTGTTTGTTTGTTGTTTTTTTTTTTTTTTTTCTTTTTTTTTTGTTTTGTTTTGTTTATTGTTTATCATCAAAGATGCTAATATATATTCAAATCAGAAAAAAAAAGGAATTACACCCCAGTTGTACACCAAAAGTATACCTCAGAGGGTAACCAAAACAGAAAAAACATTTAAAATCAGAATACAGAAGAAAGTATAAAAGCAAGGTAAATAGAAGCCTTCCAAGCCTGAAGCCAAGACATCAAAACGGGCCACACCCACAGCAGCTCTACACCTAAGAGCTTGAATCCCAGAGCTGATCAAATGTTAAGTCCTTAAACACAGCCGACCCAGAAGCCCCAGAAATGAAGGATATGTTTTGCATTCCTAATAATCTGAAGACCATCATACTCTCTCCCCTCTAATATCTAACTATTTCTTTCCTTCCAAAGGGACCAAGAGATCGCTGCAGGACATAAAAGCCACCCAATACCATTTCTGTCTCTACTGCTCCCATACATACTCCATGCCTCCAGCATTGAAGAGAAACTCCTTGGGTCGTCCCAAAGGATTCCAAAGAACTGAATGAACCACCGCTACACCTGGCTGCCCACAGGACAATGGATTAATAAATGATCCACCAATTCCGCTTCCCTTTTACACAACACACAACTGTTTGGAATTATCCAGCCCCTACTGATAAAATGATCCACTGTAAGTGCTTTGTTAAGGATTGCCAACCATAGAAAGTAACCAACCTTTATAGGGAAAAGAGACCACCAAATCCGCTTCGCTAACCCGAACCCGTTACCTGCACCACTCAAATGATGATAAAAAGATTTATTCAAACTTCCATCTTCTAAAATCCCCCCCCTAAGCTAGGTCTCTAATCATTCAGACAAAGGATAAGGGATGACATAGACTCCATTTCCCTATCAAAAAAGGTCTTCTGGGCCGAAAACACCACTCCATCTCCCCACCATTCCTCACCAACACATCTTTCACCTGAACATTCTTTTCAGCCGCAATCCTATAAATGTCCGGATACATCTCCATCAAAGTCCTCTCCCCTAGTCACCTATCCTCCCAAAACTGAACCCAATTACCTTCATCCATGCCAAGCGACTCCCCTTCCTTAAAGCTCCCTAACTCCCCCCATTATCGCCTTCCAAAAACCAACACCATGCGGGCTCCTCATATGGGCTCGTTCCCAATCCCCACTCGAAATCCATATTTATCTGCAATCACTTTCCTCCACCAACTTTCACTTTCCACTCCAAACCTCCAAAACCATTTACCCAAAAGTGCTCTATTGAACATCACAAGAAACTTTAATCCCCAAACCCCCATCCTTTTTTGACTTACATATAGCATCCCACTAGAAACTTAATCCCTAAACCCCCATCCTTTTTTGACTTAAATACAACATTCCACACCACCAAGTGGAACCTATGGCTTCCTTCTCCTTCTCCCCACAAGAACTTCCTTTGAATCTGCTCCAATTTTTTTGCTACTGAGACTGTAATTTTAAGAACAGACAAGAAGTATGTTGGCAGATTTGCCGGTGTACTCTTTATAAGAGTAATTCTACCCCCCTTTGAGAGAAAGATCCCCTTCCACCCGTCCAATCTTTCCTCCATACGTTCAATTATAGGGACCCCCGAGAGGGATACCCAGGTATGTCGTCACAAATGAACTCAGTTTACACCCCAAACATCTCATTTTTACTGAGATTTACCTTGAGGCCCAAGACTGCCTCAAAATAAAGTAACATACGTCTTAAGCAAAACACCCGAGCAGGAGATGCCCCACAAAATAGGAGCACGTCATCCGCAAACTGTAAATGGGTAACCTTCGGCCCCTCTTGGCTCACCCCAAAGCCTTCAAGAAAATTATTTGCTGCACCTCTTTCCACCATTTTACTCAAAACTTCCGCCACCAAAATGAACAAATATGGTGATAGCGGGTCCCCTTGCCTCAAACCTCGTGATAAAGTACTGAAATCTGAGGTCCCCATTCACCAAGATTGAAATGGAGGCCGAGGTAATGCAAGATTTTATCCACCCTCTCCGCTTACCCCAAAATCCATCCTTCTCATTACATAGAATAGGAAGTCCCAATTCACATGATTGTACGCTTTCTCCATGTCCAATTTACACACCAGCCCCTCACTCCCTTGCTTTTGTTTTGAGTCCAAGCATTCATTAGCTATAAGGATTTCCTCAAGGATTTATATAACCTCAACGAAGGCTGATTGGGTTTTTGTGATCATTTTGGCAGCACACCCTTCAATCTATTTGCCAGAATCTTAGACACTATCTTATAGAAGCTACATATTAAACTAATTGGCCGAAAATCCTGTAGATGAGAGCCCCCCCTCCTTTGGGATAAGAGATATGAATGTAGCTCCCGCACCTTTTACAAGTGAGCCATTCTTCAAGAAATCAAACACAGCCACTAACAAGTCACCTTTTATGGTGGTCCAACACCTCTTATAAAAAGCCATTGAGAATCCGTCAAGGCCCGGCGCTTTGTCCCCCTCAAAACAGTCCACCACACCCTTAATCTCCTCCTCCCCTCCCCCTCAAAACAATCCACCACACCCTTAATCTCCTCCTCCCCCCCTTTCCAACAAGTCTCTCTCCTCCTCTGATAGCAATAAGAAGGTCAGGCCATCCATGCTAGGCCGATAAGATACTGATTCTGAGAACAACCTTGTATAATATCACTCCACCTCTCTTAATCCCCTTCTCGTCTTCAATTTGTCTACCATCCACCACTAGCTTACTGATGTGATTTCTCCTATTTTGAGCACAAGCTGTTTTATGAATAGGCTTCTTCTCATTCTCCCATGTGCCCAGGTAGGCCAATGAGTTGGTGGATAGGCTTCCCAAGAGGGGTGCATGGAGGGATTCCTTATTCATGAGTCAGCCTTCTAGACAGTGGCTGGTTGAGTAGATTTTATATTTGGGTCAGTTTAGCTATAGTTACTTTTTTGTTGCTCATATTGAGTTATATTTGGGTCAGTTTAGCTATAGTTATTTTTTTGTGTTTTGTGTCTTGAGCACTTTGCTTTTTGGTTCAGCTTGTTGGGTTGGCCTTTATATATCTATATATCCTCGCTTCTCCTTCAATACAATCTTCATTATTCATCAATATACATACATATGTATGTATGTGTGTGTGTGCGCGTGCGTGCTTGCAATGTATGTATGTATGTATGCATTATGGACAGTTAATCTTTTATTTTATCTGATTATAAGTAGAATATTTGTCATCTTGGAAAGTGGTGGCAACAAGAAAAGTCACCATGCATCATGGTCTTGATCGTTTTCTTCTTGATTCATGGTGCTTCAGATGTCCTTGCATATGATGGCTTTCGTTTGAATCTTGATCAATGCCATACACAATATAGATTGATGTAGATGCTCCTAGGCTGCCATTAGAAACTCTATTTAAAATGTGGATTTCTTACAAATTTCTTCACTCCTAAAATTAGCCACAATCCTAAAGCATACTAAAATTATACTTTCATTTTACCACTATGAAGTAGAAACACCAAGTTGCATTCTTATCATTGGTCTGCATCTTGATTGTGTTTCCCATAACTTGGTGAAATGATGTTCAAATTTTGTAATCTTAATCTTGTTGGGAAACTAATCGAATAGATTTTCTTATAGGATGAAATCAGGTCCCTGGGACATTTGAGGACCTAAAAATTGGTGGACACAAGGAAAGTGATGAAATAATGAAATATATATTATATATATACATTGCTTTTTTTAATTGATGCTTTTTGACCCGTGGCCCTACTCACCCATGAATGCACATGGCTTTCTTTTGAATCTCACTGGGTACCCTTTGCGTCGGTATTTATGCCTGACGACATACCCACAACCAGGTTTGTTAGATTGTGTTTTGCATCTTATCATCTTATTCAATGGTTGTTGGTGGTGCTTGGCAGCTTTAAAGGCTACATCAAGCATGGATCTATATTATATTTGTTATAAAACTCAACTCAGTATCAATTTAGTGGTTCATTTCCATATTCTTATTACTAGTGATGACATCCTCCTTTCAATGGTGTAATTAATCTTTATGAGAAGCATTTTTTTAACGGTAAGCTGTGGTAAATTAAGATAGATAAATACCAAATAGAGAGGAGAACGATTTGCTATCTTTATGTTCAAGAAATACTCCTACGAAAAGAAGGGACTAGAAGGGGGACTTTCACCATCTTTCAGAAGGATATCTTTATTTTGATGGTTTGAAACAATAAGTGGTTTTTTTCTGCCATATTTTTTAATGTTGTAGATACTTGCTCTGTTAGTTTTCTAATATGACCATTTACTGCATTTGAAGAGCTGTTGCACCTCTTTGGATGAAGCTTCTTGGAGTAATAGCAGTTATAAATAGTGGGAATTCACACTTTTGTTTTCAACAAAAATCTGAGCTGCAACACGTTCAGCCACATCTCAAACTTTTTTTCTGAGCAGCTAATGAGTTTATTAGATGTCTTCATGATATCGTGCTTTGATCATGATGTGTTTATATGAATGCATCCAATTTCATTATACTAATGCCCATTTCTGGATTTCTGTAGGTGCTAATGTAGCCGGGGGAAGAGGCTTCTACTTGAAAGGAGCTGGTGTGCTTCTTAATCAGGCTTTAATAAACTTTGGCTTAGCATTTTTAGCAAAAAAAGGCTACACATTATTGCAGACTCCATTTTTCATGAGAAAAGATATAATGGCAAAGTGTGCTCAACTTGCTCAATTTGATGAAGAACTTTACAAGGTAAAATCTTGTGGTTTTGCAAGACTTATTGGGTAGTTAGGAACATTAGTTATTCAACTTATTCAGAGTCCTTGTAGGTTTACTAGGTCATGTAAAGAATATTTAGATAAAAGAGATGCAATTCAATACTATAAATTCCTCTTTCCACCCTGAGTTGTACTCAACAGTAGAATGAGCATGCAATTCTAATTGTGACCTGTTATTTGTCTGTTCAACAGGTAACTGGTGAAGGGGATGACAAGTATCTGATTGCTACAGCTGAGCAACCACTGTGTGCTTATCATC
>JAUPMG010000017.1:5305943-5325182 GCA_031762675.1 Pachysandra terminalis
AATTGGCAAATTCTACGTATAATGAAGAGTTTAATATAAGAAAATGTCAGATAAGTCATGTGATTAAAGGTTTAATATGTAACAACTCATGACTTATCAATCGCTCTAGACGGAGGATAGTATTGCCTACGACGTCACCGAGCATCGCTCTAGACGGAGAATAGTATCGCTTACGACGTCATCAAGCATTGCTCTAGACGGAGGTAGTATTGCCTATGACGTCATCAAGCATCGCTCTAGATGGAGGATAGTATCACCTACGACGTCATCGAGCATCACTCTAGACAGATGATAGTATTGCCTACGACGTCACCGCATCACTCTAGACGGAGGATAGTATTGTCTACGACATTATCGAGCATCGCTCTAGACGGAGGATAATATCGCCTACGATGTCATCGAGCATCGCTCTAGACAGAGGATAGTATCGCCTACGATGTCATCGAGCATCGCTCTAGACGGAGGTAGTAAGGACGTCTTACATCTTCTAGGACTATCTCTCCCATTTAGGTGTAAATTCATATCGACGTGTTCACCAAGACGCATCTCTTTGGTGAACGTGAGGCGTACCTCTAAGCTCTCAAGAACCCGAGGGGTTGTCCCATTGCAACTGGGTGCCCTCGAGTGTGACTTGAGAGAATATCTTATCACAAGTGGGGTTCTCAAGAACCCGAGGGGTTGTCCCATCGCAGGTGGGTGCCCTCGAGTATGACTTGAAAAGTACTTTTGCATCTCTCCCTTCAGGTGTAAATTCTAGATGGTTATTCTTCAAGTATTGCAAGGTGTGTCAGTGTGAGAGACAGTAAAATCTCGGGACTGAAGTGCCACGACTCCCATGTGATCATACAACAATTTTTGCCAATTGTTGTGAGGAGGTCATTACCAAAAAATGTGACTTCTGTTATAATAGAGTTGTAATATTTCTTTCAGGAGTTGTGTACGAAAGAATTTCATGAGGAAGATATGACCCGATTTGAGGAACGCATTGCCATTACATTGTGTCATATGGAGAGGATATTCCTGCAAGCATTCTTGGACGTTATGTTGCATTTGCTAATCCATCTAGCTAGAGAGGCAAGACTGGGTGGACCTACACAATACCGATGAATGTATCCCATTGGGTATATTATTTTTGAATGTTACAAGATGCACTAGCATATGTTTAAGTTATATTCTAAACATGTGTAACGAGTAATGCAATTGTGTCTATATGTATTTATACAGACTAAAGTCGTACATACATCGCTCAACCAGAAGGATCGCTCAACCAGAAGGATCTATTGGTGAAAGTTATATAGCAAAAGAGTGCCTAACATTTTGTTCAAGGTATTTGTTGAATATCGAAACGCGGTTCAATAAACCTGAAAAGAACTATGACGATAGTGCAGTTGGTGGTGCCGAGCCATTCGAACAAAGCGATATACAATGGCGGCAAGGCACACCGTTATTCAATTGTGACAAGATTGCTAATTATTACACATAAGTCAATAAGAACACGATTAATTGTAACCTACAACTGGTACAACCGATTTACATAACTAACTGACATATATCTTGTAAAAATTCCAGGCAACACCAAGACCAAATTAAAATGATCAATTACAAAGCACTTCCCCATGTACAACTGAGGATGCACCTGGAAGAACCCGAGGGGTTGTCCCATTGCAAGTGGGCGTCCTCGAGTGTGACTTGAGAGAATATCTTATCACAAGCGGGGTTCTCAAGAACCCGAGGGGTTGTCCCATCGTAGGTGGGTGCCCTCGAGTATGACTTGAAAAGTCTTTTTGCATCGGCATCCAGCTGTAAAGGGGTTTGGCATCCCGCTATGGAGTACCTGTTGATATTAGCTTCATTGCATATTCATTGTAAGTGTTGATTATCCCGTGCTTTATGTAATAAAATGGTCATCATGGTAGCACACTACTTTTTCCTTATATCTATGTCTTGGTCGTATATTCTTTGAATTGGTTCCTCAAATCGACCTAGGTTCTTCCTTAAAAAGTTTCCGAGGGCTATACCCATAGGTATAAGTGGGAATCTTGCTACATGTCGGTCATAGTCCTAACACGTAGCGGTTTGTTATTGGACTATCTCTCCTTATTATTTTTCATATCTACATATATTATATTAAATAAGAGTTATTTGCCGACAATTGTTAATCTGTATAGTGAAAAACTTCATCTCCAACTACCCATTTTTTTTTTTGGAATAAAATTTCAACCGTTAACAACGAGTTGGGACTGTGTCGAGGTCGGCATAATAGAATTTTTCATTAAATAAACAATAAATCTTTACTTAATAAATAACTGTTATTAAGTATATAAATTATTATTTTTAACTCAAGCCGTCAAAAGATGTTTCAATTTCTTTCTTTCTTTCAAATAATTTATGGTTTCCAATCTTTCTCAAAATACAATTAACTCTCTATTAAGAAATCTTTATATTTAAATTCGATTCTTTTTAGAAATTACCTAAAGAGAGAAAGATGAAAACAACCTTGGTCTTAAGACTCATTTGATATAACTTTTGAAAAGTGACTTTTAGAAGTCAAAAAGTATGGGATGCAAGGATCAACTCCACGGTTTCACGGATTGGCCAATATCAGTCCAGATTGGGACCGAATTAGGGTAGTTTGAATTGGGACCGAATTAGGGCAGTTTGATATTGATGATGAGCCAATTTGAAAATTGGTTTAAACTAATAGTAAAGTGACACTTGACAAGGCCGATTATATAATTATACATTTTTATTATTACGAACCATTAATCCTATACACTTACTCTTACTAAGAGTAATTTATTTCGAGAGCCCACTTGACATGGGAGGTTTATTCGGAATCAGTATACAATTAGAAGGTCTACTCGAGATAGACTTCAAACTAATGTCCGCTCGAAAGAGGACTTTCGAAATATTGCTTTAGACATTAAAAAGCAACATAGGTTAACCACCTTGAGAAGGTCAATTCGTTATTATAAAGATATCTCATATTTCGAATATCTCATTGTTAGGCATTTCGAGATAGAATCTCAAAATGACCAGTTCACTATTCCAAAGTCATGACACTTTTAGGATAGTCATATAAGTCTTGAGATAGTCACTTGAAATAAGGATCAGTAAAACACAAAGTTATGAATCATAAGGTAATACTCCCTGATATTAATTATTCTTCGAGTTAGTAAATTTGAAGTCATTTATTCAAGTATAGGGATAATAAACATTAGAATTTCAGGAATGAAGGGCCAGAGAGATAAGCCTTATCAAGATCTTCAAAGATCTTGAAGCATTTAAGGACTTGAGTCAATACAGAACGATAATACATATCATTAAATTTTACAACGGTATAGCTGATTCAGACGTTTCGAATGCAACATTATAATCTTTAATGAAGCGTTATAAACATTCGAATCAAAACGCTTGAAGACATTAATGGAGCGTTTCGAATGTATTAAATGAGGCGTTGCAAATGATTCAGTAATGAATGTAAAGCTATAAAAGGTCAATGATACATCAGAAAGAGGGATTGGATTCTTGGGCATTTGAGACTCTCTGAGAAATTAACAGAGCGTTATCTTGTGAATCCTCTTTCTGAATTAAGTTCTGTGTGGACCTTTCTGTTCATTTCTGACTGATTTCTGTTCTTACTCTTATTTACATCTCATTTGGAAACCTTACATTGGAACGACCATTCTTTCGGTTTAGGCCAGTGTAAGCGAGTATTTCGAATCTCTTGTTGCTCAAACCCTTAGTGCAATTGACAATTTTTTGTCAAATTGACTATTTACCGGCTTGTGCATCATTAGTACCACCCTGTCCTACAAAGAATTGTATCGCGAGGTTATGGACCGACGGTCAAGCAACCAATGCTGTCGGTCCAGTGATCTCCGACCCCACCGGTTCCGTTGGTCCAGTGTCCGATACCACTAGTCCGAATTGTTTTTAATTATTTTTTATTTTGTTATTTTTTTTACTTTTTGTACCGGATTAGGACCGACCGGTACCGGTTTGGTCTCTGATTCCAATATGTTAAACCATGATCAACTCCCTAATGCTCTCAATTATTGGAAAAACGGCAAATGAACAAGATGAATCTCACGAACAGCAACAAATTTTTTGATGCAAATCAAGCAAGTACAACTCATCTTTATATCGGAAAGACCAACTTTTAATTTTACGTAGTCTGTTGTGGGAACTGCGGAACCGATCTGCTGGATCACGACAACCGATATGCTGGATCACGATTCGACTTACATGACTTCGAATTAGTTCTCACAAAAAAAAATGACCAAGACCAAATGAGAATGAGAAAATACCCTTCACCTCCGAATGACCTCTCACTCCGACCCTCGTTTTGGATATTAAGAATGAATTTTTCATTTTAACAGCAGTATTATAAATAAAGTAATTGATGGCAAACTTGTAAATATATTAAGTCGACTTTTCTTTCTCATAAGCACAAGAACTTTGCATTTCTCTCTTAACGTTTGGGGGGAGATCTTTGATCATTGGAGCAGCAATCTTCCAAGCAAGTTGGAATCGTTTGATAGGAACTCAACCAATACTCCTTAAAAGACCGGCCTGCCAAGGAGCGGAAGATCAAATTACTTGATCTTTGGCACGTAACAAACCACCACGTTTCTGATCCGACGTCCACGGCTGCCCACGTCCCACTCTCACGACATTGGCCCGATCAGCCCTGAGGTCGCCCCTTCCGAGACTCGAACTCGGGACGTGGTGCTTGCTCTGATACCATTGATAGGAACTCAAACAATACTCTTTAAAAGATCGACCTGCCAAGGAGCGGAAAATCAAATTACTTGATCTTTGGCACGTAACATTGTTTGGCATGGTTTCATGGATCGGATTGTACCGGTCCGGACTGGGACCGGATCATAGCAGTCCGGTTCCAATCTGCGATACACAGGAGTGTATCGTTAGGTTCTAGACTGGTGGTTTGGTGACCGGTCCGGTCGGTCCGTGACCGGTTCCGGCGCTCCGACGACCAATCCCTCCGGTCCGGCATCTAGTACCTCCGGTTCCAGTGCTCCGACGACCCGTCCCTGACGGTCGGGCGTAAGTCTGATTTTCTATTTTTTATTTTTATTTTTTTGCTCTCTGTACCGGATCCGGACCGGCCGGTACCAGTCCGGACTGGATCGGTCCGGTAACCGGTTCCGGTATTTTAAACCTTGTCGTTTGGTTCGATCTTTTCAACTTTCTGATGAGTTTCTCTCACATCTTTTAAATCAGCTTCGGATTTTAATCGTTTAGAACTCTGAACCTAATCTGATTCTGTAATGGTTAAGAACTCTGAAGCAAAGTTCGTTTCAATTGAAGAACTTCAAAGTTGTTATTACAATGAAGTAGAAGAAACCTTATACCTTCTATCAAGATTCTTCCACTTAGACTTGCACTAATCTGTGCTTCGATTGTAACCTTTGTCATTTATCTTTGATGAAAGAACTTATAAAATCTGAGGGTCCAACACAGTAAATAAAGAAGGATCCATATAGAGATGATGAGCTATATGAAGAGTGAGAGATTTTGAAGCAAATTTCATTTCTGATTTTAAAATTTCTGAATGCAAAGTTCAAAAATGAAATATCTACTCACTTCAAAAAACAAATAAGGGGTTTTACCGGCTAATTTACCGGGGGTCTTGTAAGACCGCCACTTAATTAGTACTATTCCCACGGTCTTATAACATCGCCTCCTCTCAATCTGTTCTTCTATCCCGCCAACTCTGTTTTTTGATAGCATTTCTTCCCGCGAACCAAGCTGGTCTCCTAAAACCATAATCAGAATCCCTAGAGCTGCTTCACTGCTGAACCTCGACGGTTAGAACTTGCAGCAAGTCGATGCTTAACAGTTTGATGAAGCTGCTATCGATTTAGCTTCCTCTCTCTCTCTCTCTCCTCTCCCGCCCTTAGTTAACACGTGGTATTATCTCAGGAAGACAAAGAGGTCCTCTTCGTTCTATGAGATTTTCTCTTCAGGTATTCTTCTTAGTTCTTCGATTTTTCTTGTTATCTCGTGATTTTCCGTTTTGTGGATCTTGAATTCATTCTTGCATTGTGGTTTTGTTTGAGAAATTTTGCAGAGATTCTTTGCGTTTTGGTGCTCTTTTTAGGCCAAATCTACAGATTCTTTGCGTGGAAGCAAGATACACGATCGAAAGGGGAGAAGATTAAAGAACGTCGGAGAGTTCATCTTCGGCTCCGTAATCACATTACCTCCGGTTGCTCTGAGAGTTCCAGCATTGTTGAAGAGGTCCATCCAAGTCGTTGAATGTGCTGGTTGCTGGTTCTTTCCCACCGATTCTAGGAAGAATCAATCGGTATTTTCAACAGGTTATTTATTTATTTTGATTATTATATTTCTTTGCTTTATAATCTTTATACTGTTTGTTCTTTTCTTTTCAATCTTGATGTGAATTATCTTGGTATATTGTTGGGGAAGGCTAGTTCATTTGATATTTAGAAAACTATGAAATGTAAGCAGACAATTAAATGAATCAATTGAAAATGAGCACAAGTAAAAAGCTGGAAATTAAAAAGGTTAGTAGAATTAAATGGTGAATAGTGTTCTGTAGGTAGTCTATACCAACGCTGTATCTGATTACAAACTTAGTTATTGTCTTCGTATACAAAATGCAGGAAAGAGGTGGTGGTTTGGTTTGCATGGTTTATGAAGATTGATGTGTGGATATGCTATATTATTTATCACATAGAATATAAGTGCAGCCACTTTAGATCAGTTTTTTTTTTCCACTTGTGCAGTGTGGAAAAACCTTCTCTGTTTTGGTATTGTGAATGTGTTTGCTATATGCTGCTCTTTTATGAAGCTCTTACTCAGAAAAAACTTTCTTGATTTGCCAGTAAATGAGATTAAATTTCTCATTAGTAGCATGTTTATAGCAACACAGTTTGTCTTGATCCTACAAACATGTTGAATTTTGTTTCTCATGGAATTTAAATCATATTCTCATTTCTATTTGTTGAATCTGTTCCAATGGCTCATCACATGTGTGTTTCTCATTCCTTGTGAACTATTTTAGTTTCACAAGGTTTGGTTTCGAATCACACTTCCATGAAGAGTACGAGCTCTTGAACAGTATTCTCCTTGTGGGAAATCCCCATTTTTTCTGAACTCATATCCTGATACATCTCCTCTGGATGTCTAGAAAGGCTTGTGAAGCCTTCATCATAAGCTGACAACTGCATTCTATAGGAGAATTTCCTTCTAAACAGACTTTTATATGGTGGGGTGTGGACCAAGTAATAAGTGGTGAGGTAATTTTGGCCATTTTAGGGGAGTCCTTTTCATTTTTATAGTTTTAATGATGTCTTGGAGTCCACTCTGATTGTTTGATGAAGTGGTTTGATTGACATCACATCTCCTCAAGTTCTCTTTTCAGGGTTTTAATTTGCTGGTACTGCTTGGATTGACATCAGATCTCCCAAATCCCTTATAACATGTCCATTGAGATTCAACTGGAAGTAACTCAGTCCACAGAAGGTACTTAGACACAATCACTAGAATCTTTGTAAACTTGATAATTATGATGACATTTTTATTTTGCATAATATATCTAATGTTTATCGCCTCAATCACGAATATACTATATATTTTGGGTGCTAGATGAAATAGATGCAATTCTATACAATAAATTTCTTTTTCCACCCTGAGTTGTACTCAACAGTAGAATGAGCATTGAATCAACAGTAGAATGAGCATTGAATTCTAATTGTCACATGTTACTTGTATGTTCAATAGGTAACTGGTGAAGGGGATGACAAGTATTTGATTGCTACAACTGAGCAACCACTGTGTGCTTATCATCTAGATGACTGGATCCATCCTTCACAACTTCCCATTAGGTAATAAAGAGAAGTGTGATCAGTGAAATTAGGGAGCAGATTCCCTGTGATAATTTTATAATATTTTCCTGATCACTGCCAGCTCAATGATAATAAGAGAATGTTAGTATTTGATCATTTTGGGATGTTGTGCCAGATATGCAGGATATTCAAATGTCAATGATTCTTGGGAGATGCATGAGGAAGTGATAAAAAGTTCCGAGGACTTCTATAAATAGGTACGAAAACCTTTTGCTTGAACTTGAAAATTGAAAATTACCCATTTGTGAATGAAGGCCTAAACTAAGCTAAGAGTGTCCATATGGACCAAGGCCTTATCCATGGGTCCATATGGGTCAAAACTAACATGCATCTTTTTTGTGTCTTACCCATTTGTGAATGAAGGCTAAAGGCTCGAATCCATGTGGACCCATATGGCCCAACTAAGCTAAGAGTGTCCATATGGACCAAGGTCCTATCCATGGGTCCATTATTTACATATAGGTCAAAACTCACATGCATCTTTATTGGGTCTTACTCATTTGTCAACTAAGGGGTCCATTATTCACATATGGGTAAAAACCCACATGCATACACTCATTGGGTCCTACCCATTTGTGAATGGAGGCCCAAAATCCATGTGAGCCCACATGGTGTAGCTAAGGTCAAAAGGGCTCATATGGACCAAGGCCTTATCCATGGGTCCATTGTTCACATATGGATCAAAACCTTCGCATATACTCTATTCGGTCCTATCCATTCATGGATGAAGTTCCAAAGGCCCAAAACCCATGTAATCCCACATGGTTCAGGTAAGTCGTGAGGGGTTCATACAGGTTAAGGCTTTATCCATGGGTCAAATGTTTAATGTTAATCACATTAAAACCTATGGATACATGTTGGGTCTTCTTCGTCATGCATGGATACATACATCCATTGTGTGTCATGCCGATATCCTCCCATGAATCATACTAACGTATGCACGTCCTACACATATACATACCCTTTATACATGTAAGGACCCATATATGACCCTAACCCATGTAAGCTCTAAATGGATCATACATGGGTGAGGGCCATATTACATGGATCACTCACCCTAATTAGAGGCTTACATGTACGTGTGGAGCTCATGTATCATTCATATATATATCATTCATTATTTATGTATGTATATGCCATCTCCATCCATAACACATCCCATGTGTCTCACATATGTTAGGCAACCATGCCTACATGATGCATATCATGACCATAGGAAGGATAATGGATTTGGGCCCATACATGACCTACATTGGAACAAAGTCAAAGGTATCACACCCAAGGGTCATATACAGACCAAGTTCATTTCTTTTAGGGTTTCTCAAACCAATGAGCTCACCCTACAGTCTATAAGCCCATGATCGGATGTACATGATGCAACATTCATACCAATACATGTATGAACATTCATGATACGAACATGACTCTTGTTGTGCTCATTCAAAAGGGTAGGACATTTAAGGGTTATGCTTGGATAAGCCTATGCTATGTAGGGGTCCCACAAGTTAATGAGGGCACCCCTAGGGTTTTGTGAAAGACGATGCAGTGCACACCTTTTAGGCATAATGATTGTATGCATGCATACATTCACTTTCGCTCATATGTGCACTTCACAATACATGTTTGCCTATAACACCTCACACATCATGCTTCCTTGCACATCATTTGCTTAAGGTCATATGATGTATTGCTTTACATGTGCACGAAAGCTGAAGTGGCTTGAACCTACATGTGGATCTCATCGATCCAAATTCAGGATTTGAAGGCACAAGATGAGATATAGGGTTAGGCCATGCATAAGTAATTTATGACTTCATGACACGTAATGTAAGTTTGGATTTCGCTCACATTTAAGGTCATCTATCATATCACTCTTTGATACATGTTTCTATGTAAAGTTTTACATAGCCATTGACAAGTACAAAGCCAATGTGATTTAGATTCATACATGATCCAAGTGTTGTGACTCAAACATGATCTACCCTTTTATGGTAGTTTAAACTTGTGTTTGTTTCTGTCTCGCCCTCTCTCTTTTGATCTAATAAAAGAAATATTTCTTCACTGAACAAAAGTTTTAAATCAATTTTTTTCTTTCTCTTTTGAGTTAAATTCTAAGCTCTCAAATATTCCTCACCATCTCTATCCATGTCATCTAACACCTGCATTCGATTTCTATGCTCTCAAATATTCCTCACAGATTCTATCCTTAGAGTTTGTTCGAACATAAGTTTTAAATCATTTGTCTTCTTTGGTTGCACAATTCTTGCACTCTATCAATATTTCTCTTATGAGTTAGATTTCGTGCATTCAATTGCGATAATGGTTTAGGCTGAATTTTGGTTTGTAGCTCTGTCCTTTGGGTCTAAAGGTAAGATTAAGATGCAATTTTGTAAACTAAAAGTGAACACAGATATCATATCATATCATGTATATCTCCTATATCTTTGTATGCTTTATTCGGTTATGGTTGAAATTGGTTTATTTAATCAGTCTTGCTCATTATGCCAATGAATGTCAATTTAATTTTATTTAACTACCTGCTAAAAAAACATTGCATTCTTATCTTATCTACAGTAGGAGTATTTTAGTCCAAAAAAATATACTGAAATATTCCTTATAGATTAATTTTGTTTCATAATTGTTTTTCATTCTAATATGGTTACATTATTTAGTAAATAACTAAATGTAAGTTGTTGGATGTTTGTCATGTTAGGTGTTCTACTCAAATGTGTTAGACTAAAGATCAATAATTATCGTTGGACAATGATTGTGGCTTTGTTTTTCACATTTTAGCTTTACCTTTTTTTTTTTAAATGATGAGCGGCAAATTTCAGGTACAAGCTTCTTAACAAAAATGGCTAACGAAGAGGGGACATGGGTATGTTGTTCTTGCTTATGGTCTATGGTTTTTACTTTGAATTTTTACTAATATTCTCTTTCCTTTGTAGTATAGATCTCAGGCAATGCAGAACATGTATATGAATTTTTGTACATTGATACAGAAGACATACACAAGGGATCTGTTGTTTATGCGGGTACAAAATTAGAAGCCAAGTTTATGGTCTTTCCATCTAGTAAGAAAACAATAGTTCAAGACATAGTTTTTAATTCGCTCAAGTTAAGCTCTAAACATGTGGTTAGAGTTTTGTTTTGTACGAAACATAAAGAGAATAGTTTTGTCATTTGTTATGAGAATTTCGAGGATACTCTAGAGAGAAGCCTCCAAAACCATCCTCGAACGGATATTATTGCTGACAATGCTCCATTAGATCCATGGTGGAGAGATACTCTCTAGTAAGTTTGTTTCTATTCTTTTTTTTTTTAATTTATACATAGTTGAATTTATTTATTTATTTTTTAATTTTGTTTCTTTCATGCAGCATTCTCCTATCAACGTTATATGATATACATGGATTAGGTTTTTACCACGGACAACTTGCACATAGAACAAGCATAGTTTGGGATGGCAAAGTTCCTAAACTTTTGAATGTTGTATATTCAGCAAAGGGCATAGAAAATTTAGGAGTAAGAAATTGTCTGATAAAAGCAGATTATACAGGCTTGTTCCTGTATTTGAGACAAACGGTGAGTTTTAATAATTACTCAGAAGACTTGGATAGCTTTATGTGTTTGCTCAAGTATTACGAAATAAAGTAAGAAAATAATTTCAATAATTTTTTTATGTTGTAGATTTTTTATCTTTATCATTTATGATACTAACACATTCTTGTTTTGTTTAATAGAAAAGGAACTATACTTAGAGACCACCCAATGTTGAAGGGTGGTAGAGATCGTTACTTTTATTTTCTTGAGTTGCACAATAAATTCGAAGAAAAGGGCTTGGGATCTAGATTACGACGTGAATTCAACATTCGTACACAATTTACCAATTGGGCTAACATAATTCAACCCGGTAGCTTCCTTCACCAAGTTCTTCATCATCAAAGATATGATATCCAATATCCTTTTAAGCTTATCAAACTCATACGAAATGGATTCGTTCACTTCCCTAAATATCGCATGGGTCAGAATGTGCGTATTTAAGTTTATATAGTAATATTTTATTGTATTATAATATTATTATTTTTATTTATCTTTAATTTTTTGTCAATAGTGGACGGAAGGAGATGTTGAAGCTGATGTTAGTGAAACTTTCCCTGGGTATTTATCAGAAATACATGAGATCATGTATTGATCTACAAACAAAAGGTATGAATATTTCATTTCTTTTCTCTTTGATTATTTTCATCACTATTTGAGGTGAGACTATCCTTTTACAATTAACCTATTTGTTAACCTTTGTGAAATTTTATTTGGCTTATCAAATCTATCGATCAATCATATACTTACGAACTAAATATGTATTCAACCCATGAATGAATTATGTTTCTTTGGCGCTTTACCTATTGTTTTCTTGCTGTCTGTGATCTTTCTCCTCGGTGCGTACTACATTGTTGTTGGTTACTGCTGCTCTAGGTTGGGAGTCTTGCTTTAGCTGGTGCATCTCCTTGTTGCACCTAGGAGTTAACAACGTTTTTTTTATTTGTTAAAGACTAACTAGTCTGTGAAGACATCTCAAACATGCCAAGCTATAAGAACTGAGTGTGTGATGCTTAAATTTGATTGAGTTTACAAAGTGATGTTTCATTGTCCATGGCAAATCATCGGCTTTTTAAGTTTTTTCAGATCTTTTGAACTGAATGTTTTATTTTTGTATAGGTACTTAAGAGTATTGCTCACTTAAATTTAATCTTTCGTAAAATTTGTTTATTGGTTGTTACAATAAGTGTTACTCCCATATATTTTAAAAGGGAATCATCCCAATGGCACCAGTACAATATTACTAATGCGGCTTTGAATCATTTTAGTAAGACGCCACTTTCATTAATCATGATATAGGAGTTAACAACTGTAGTTTCCTTTAGCATCAGGTAGTGTGCAATGACTTTTTGAACTTACCAAGTTATTGGTAGTTAAGGTATCATGCTTCACTCATCAATCTAGGAGGAATTCAAGTTGCCTTTACATATTTGGAATTTTGTTTCTTTTCTCTACTTCTGATTCTTTTTCCCAATAGACCTAATTTGATTTTCTCATAATAGAGGTGAATTTTCCAAGTGATGTTTCATTATCTATAGCAAATGGTTGGTACTTTTAGATGACGTTGAATCTTAATCTGAGAAGTTTCTTTTATAAGATTAACGAAGCCTTTTATTATTTCATGCTAGTAGAATATTTTAGATACGGTTCAATGAGTTTGCATAACCATGATATTGTCTATTCATTGTGCATATCCAAATCTTAAATAATTAATTTACTTGTGCAAGCATGGCTGCAATAACTCCAAAATATTTTTGCACTTCGCACAAGTTACACTTTTTATATGGGCTGAATGGAACACAAATAGCCTGTTATTTTATATTCATAAAAGTCAACTCCTTATCAAACACTAAGCTCTTCAGGGAAAGCTAAGGACCTTATTCCCTTGGGTAGCGAGAACATAGTTGATCTAAATCAGTCCAAAGTTGATGCTGTGTCTTACTTATTATAGCTGTTATAGGGCTCTCTACTGCTTTGTGCATTATATGCTTTTTAGCTTTTGATATATTATAGATAGATTTTAGGGTGTAATCTCTGGTTAACAGCTCCTGTTCTTTCTGGTTCCAATTACAGCTGTCTAGAATCTAGAGACTCCTAGAGGATACAAGATAATTTTTTGTTAGAATATTGTTGCGGATTTTGCATTAGATGGTATTACATTTGATTTGAATATTTTATGAATATTCTATTTATTTGTTCATTGATTTTTCATGTTGGTGCCAAGGGCAGCACGATATACGGATTTAAGTGTGATCTCATTGGGTTAATGAAGGTCATGTAGAGCTGACGGTAGACTTCACCAGTCAATATAGGTATCATGTGGAGCTTTTAAGTACTATTAAGAGATCTGAATGCCTGTAGGTATGTAGAACTGACATTGGACGTAACCAGTCCATATAGGCATATCAAGTGTGGATTTTGAGTACTTGTAGGATCTGAATGTCTTATGTTTTTTCTTCCAATTTTGAGCATATACATGCAAAGCCGCAAAGTAATTGTTAGTTAAATTCACTCACATGGTAGTTAATTCCCATGAAAATCAGTCATTGGTGATGTTGATTCAAAACTTTTGGTTTATTTGAAGATGGGATAGAAACTCATCACCCAAACAAAGTTGAATAATACTTTGGTTGTTTTATGCATGCAAACCTCCTCCATGAATGAATTTGCCATAAATAGAGGTTTGATAATGTAAAATGTATACATTCAGGTACAACTGGTATGTATGTAGATGATAGTTTCTCCAGCTTCTTATGTTTAGATATGTTATTATATTTGCCGTAAATACAATCATTATATACTTGATAAGAGAGAAAAAAAATGTACTAGTGTAATGCTGTTCATGTGTTGAGAAAGTATCACATGATTGCATTTCTTCACATGAATAAGAAACATGCATGTCCTTAAAAAGTATAGAAAACATTCCTTCATTGAATTTTGAACTTAGACATGTGCAATATCACAAAGAAAAATTTGTTTACATCTTTATGAGAACAGCGGGATGCTCTTTCCAAAGCACCACAGACCAGTGAATAGGGATAGAAAAGTAACCAAGTCAGCAGAAGCAGCCAAGCAGATCCATAAACCAAGAGACTATGGAGAAGGAATGCTTTGAAATGGTTGCCCTCAGCGAGTTCATTCCTCACTTGTGCATAAGATTCTAACGCGAACCAGCTGGTTATTGATGCATGTGTCATCTGCTTCCGTTGTTAATTACCTTTCAAGAATGTTGGCTTTTGGGAAACCAGACATTTGTTTTTAGGATGAAAAGAAACCCAACATTTGGAATTCATAGATGTAATCTTTCATAGAAATTAAAAACATACTTATTATTACAAAGCATATATAGTTGAATTTTCATTGTTCTAACTTTGTTGGACAGTCTATGAAAGATCAAGTCTAAAACGTGGATTTTATTTTCCATTTTACAATTAAATACAAAACCACATCTAAATTAACTAATGCAGTGAATTAGATCGCTACATGATTCATGTTGGTAGAAAACAGAAGATTAGTCTATTTTCTGCCTAATAATACTGCTTTTCTACGAGGAACTATGCCCAAGTAACAGATCAACTGCCTCTATATCAAGAAACAAAATGAGAAAACCGAATCAGTTAAAGCTTTAACTGATTTTCATGGTAACTACCTATAGGTGAAGTTTTCCTTTCGCGTGGGGTCGCGGAATTGGTAGGAGGGAATCAGAGCACACTCGAGGGGTTTTCTTATGGGAGGTCAAGTGCTCTGTTCTCTCATTCTCTGATCTGTCAACCCCTACACCCTTGCGGGTGGGGGTATATATAGAGAAGAGGTAACGGCCATCACGACTCTATTAGTTGTCGTGACGGCCAAGTGTCCTAGGTCCTCTTTCGAGTGTATCTGCTGAGGGGTCCAGCCCTCGAGTAGTGGGCCTCCAATCCACATTCCCACGATACTCCGAGATTACCCTCTTGCGGGATTAACACACGACGTCACTGCCTAGTATCACGTGGCACAATATTGACCGTCCATGTGCCCTTTCAATATCGGGTATCTACACTATCATGTGAGTGAATTGTACCTGAATGTACTCCTCCACACCTTAACTCACAATAGCATCATATTCACAATTTTTTGGCTTTCACAAATTCACTAAAGTAATATTATTGTTTATAACTAAGGTTACACAACTTGTCTCATTTTATTTATGCAACTATACTTGCAGCACTACCAGTCTACCTTGTACAAGCAAGAAAATCCTGTGGAGCTACAAGTATCCAATGTATTTTGATAGAGATGAAGTTCAATATATAAAGGAAAACAGGTATCAAATGGAATGAGAACTTACTTCTATAGATATACACATACATGGTGGTGGCATCTCTATTTTCATCTATTTCCATGATAAGTTTTAGTAGTTGAAGGAGATTCGGAGATGAAGTCTTGTGATAGTTTCGATGTTATAATGTCCATCAGATAAATACTCGAAAACATCAGGAACCTTACGTGTCTTAATAGAAAATTACATACCGAGTACAAAGCATAGTTGAGATTTCATTGTTGTAGCTTTGTTGGGCAGTCTATTAAAGATCAAGTCTAAAACGTGGATTGTATTTTTCATTTTATAATTAAATACAAAACCAAATCTAAAATACTAATGCGGTGATTTTGATGCTACTGATGATCCTGCGGTTTAATTAACTCCATTGGACACGTGGCACTATCTTAACATGCACGTTTACAAGATAAGACCGCAAATACTATATCAAATTTAAAGTAGATACTTGCTCCCTCTACTACTTTACGCGTGTAAGCTGTAAACGACAGTTGCACGTTGATTGGATCACGTCAGTTGTACTAATGATTTCTTAGCCTGATCAAAGATCTTTAACTGTCCTTATCCTGTTGAGGTTAGCGTCATTAACATGCAACCCTTCGAAGGACAGAACCGACACATTATACCTGGCATGGGCTAATCATCATCAGATGGTCAATTCACATGGGCTAAACACCATAAGATGGTCAATTCGTTATGGACTTGTCACCCTCAAAGGACTGTGGGCTAGTGACCCTCAGAAGGCTTCGAACTCATTAACTTCAAAGGAACTCCTCATGGAGAGTCCTTCGGAGGTATGTTTGTACTTTCATCCCCAGGAAATACTCCTGGATGATCATTTTTATTGACTTTGAAGGAAATCCTCAGAGAGAGTCCTTCGAAGGCCTATTTATACTCTCATCCCCAGGAAATGTTTCCGGATGATGACCTTTGCTGCTTTCAAAGGAAATCCTCAAGGAAGATCCTTCGAAGGCACACTTATATCCCTAGAAGGTCAATTCAATGGCTAACCACCACGAGATGATCAATTTGTCATGGGCTTGTCACCCTCAAAGGTCTACGGGCTTGTCACCCTCAAAGGACTAAGGATTTTGTCCCCTTCGAAAGACAAAGATATGGTTTTGTCAACCTTAATAGACTCTTCCATTTACTAAACTTCGAAGAGACTTTTGAATTCTTACTTACTCATCCCTAAGAAGCACCTTCGAATGACTTTTTACATCACATTTACTGACTTCGAAGGAAATCCTCAGGGAGAGTACTTCGAAGGCACATTCATACTTCCATCTCCAGAAGTCACCTCCAGATGACATCTGTGGACTTTGAGGGATTTCTAATTACATTTTACTTTTAAGGTATTTCGATGGAAGTGTATTTACTTCTGATTTCTCCAAGTTCAATTCAAAGATATTCGAGTTGGTTGCTTAACCTATAACCTTGAAGGATTCTATGATGACTCTTCCTTACAGAGATTATTGATCATGAAAACAAATTGCCTGCTGAGAAACTTACATCTAAGATCTCTATATAGGTAATTCGAGAATATACAAGTCACCTTGTAATGCATACAGTTACCTGACTTCCTTCAAAGGAATACATACTAAGCTACAAAAAAGGGGTCCTTCGAAAGTGAATGAAGGCCTAGAGAACCTGTATGTGGAATTTGAATGACTCATTTATTTAAAGATGATTGTAATAAATTCCCAAAACGACACGTGATAAAACCTCAGCTATTTATAATATCTGTTGTATATCTTATTTAAGGGGTTTTGTCTTATTAGGCATGGTGGCATAAGAATGAAAACATTGCTTTTGAGATATTTGTGTATTTTACACATGTCATATAATCCTTGATTATCTAGACTTTAAAGCAACCTATCACAGAGTAAGTTCACATATTTGAGTGACTCACCCAATTTTCTTCTGGAAATAAATAAGGCGTGTTAAATACGTGTTCAATGCGCATTGAATGCGTGTTGAATGTGCGTTGAATACATGTAGACTTGGATATGCATTGTTGCATGGGGATATTTTCAAACTCTTTTGTGGACACATGAACCTTATGGCGGGACCTCGGGGTCCCGCATAAATCGGACATAACTAGACATGTAATTAATTATTTTTTAGGTAGACACTGCATAAGGTAATGATGGGGCGGCTAACAGTAGACCGTCACCTCGATGTCAGCGTTGAACCGTGTCTACAAAAAATGTGTCAAAGAGAGTTTACGCAGGGCTTATACGTGTCTACAAACAATGTGTGAGAGAGAGTTTTTAAGTAGGGCTTATATGGATATAAAAAAAAAAAACTGGGATCATATGTGTCTACAAAAAGTATCAGAGAGAATTTAAGTGGTAGTCCAATCCACTTTTGTTTTTTGTATCAGAGAGAGAGAGAGTTTAAGCTTGTTTAAACTCAACTGACTACCAGAGGTCTAGAACGTCATCTTCATTGTTGAGCAATGTCTCAGAGTCATTGTTCCGGTGGAAGCGGGGGCTCACAGCAAATTGTTCTGCATCGTCGAGTTCACAAACCGGCTTGCCGTAAGGAGAATGCATTGAAACGTGCCATATTTCTTCTCGGCGAAGAAGCAGTTCTCAAGATCCAGGGCGACTGAAAATCCATGGAAATCGAACGCAGTGGAACGGAATGGCAACAGTCTGAGGGTATTTTCATACAACTGCTGCAGCAGACGTGCCAGAAAGGGTGATTCCCACGATCATCCCGGTCGGCAGGTCTAAGGTCTAGTGCTTGAGGCGGGTCCTTGTGTTGGGGATCGATACCTTGCACACCCAATGACCATAGAAGGTCCCGCATTATGCACTACTGGATGGCGACCTTGAAGCGTTCAGGCATGGCACGAAGGAGTGGGAGGTGGAGGATGGTTTCCTTGTTCCCATCGATGACCTCACCAGTATCTCATTGAACTGAACATCACTTGGACCAAATTGCACCAGCACTACAAAGCTAATCAGGAAGCCTTCAACAACAGTCGGGTCGTATCGTACACGCGCTGGATCTAGTACGTCCACATGTTCTTTTCGGGCCTCCGATTGACGCGTAGCGCCGAAGACGTCTGGGATTGTTGCGTTTGGTGCGAGATTCAGCTCCCCCAGCCCGATTTGTCAGAGGACGAGCGGGAGTGAGTGCAGCTAGAGAAGTCCATGCATCTCGACGCTGCCATTGGGCAGCGTAGGAAAATGTCCGACTTCCTGAAGGAGTATGTTAAGCAACATGCAGAGCAGGCTTTTTGAAGTGTCTTCTAAAAAATTGATTGAGATGGATTCTCAGAATACAAACAACACGTGGTAAAAACCTCTCTTACTTATAATATCTGCTTTCTGACTTGTCTAAAAGGTGGGTTTGCTTTTCTGGATTGGCGGCATGAATGGTAACGTTGCTCTTGGGATTTGTGTGAAAGTAATA